>JAWWMJ010000111.1:5232083-5250997 GCA_035047045.1 Vireo griseus
TACAGACTCAGGGGGGCGGCCGGGCTCGGTGCCACTCGGGAAGCTGAATGGGCTGCAGCACCAACCTCGGAGCGGCAGCACGCTGGAACGGCAGAGGCGGGCACACCCCGGTGGCAAAAAAAAGTGTAGCAAAAACTCCAGAGCCGTGCCAGGAACTGCGGGGGTCCGGCAGACCCTGGGTGTTGCCTTAAAGTGTAGCCAAAAGCCGGAAACACCAGGAGAAAACAGCAGGGCTGGGTCATAGCAGTCGGGAGATGCTCCCTCGGAAGGACTCAGAGTCCCGGGTTTTCCCCTGGGGCACCCAAAAGTAGATGGTGAGGGTCCTTCCCAGTGAGGTCAGGTGTTGATAAGGTCCCAGTTCAACGGTTCCTCTTACAAGCAAAGGCTCACCCACAGTAAGGAGAAAGCAGTGCAGGACAGAATTCCACAGCCCGACCATCTCCCCTCAGATCCCGAGAGTGAGCAAGGAGCTGAGCCCAGTCCCTGATCCCCAGCGAAAACCGCGCGGCATCTCTGCACTTCCCAAGAGAAAGCCCCCCAGCTTCAAGACTGCAGCCAGCTGCACCCCTTCCCTCCATCTTGGCCACATCCTTTGTCCCTCAAGTATCTATCATTCTGGTCTCTTAGGCAACAAATGGGAGAAAAATTCCCTAAAGGAAGTAAGGGAAGCCAGGGATAGAAGGGAAGCAAGGGATGCAGAAAGAACAAGTCCCAACCTCCAACAATCACCCAGAGCCATGTAGTCATGTTTGATACTCTTCAGGTCCCTCTTGCCACTAGCACTGGTCCCTTTGTGGAAAAGTGGAAGGGATAAAATTAATATGGCCATGTGAACCTCAGCAGCCTCTCTACAATGTCCAGAACACCAGCCCTGGGAAGCGGCAACGAACCTTCCCAGATGACAGGTTAGGCCAGCAAATGGGTCCCTCCACTGTGAAAATGTAAACCTCATCTGAAGGCAATAGGAAAAATAGAAGTAAAACCTCAAAATGGAGTTTAGCAGAAAACAGAAGAACATGCTGCAGACCAATCCACTTCATGTCCATGTGCACCCATGCATAACTCTTCCTGCACAGAGGCCAACCTAGACATCCATATTGCACTACAAATGTTGCTTTCACTTTCTTCCCCCCTCTTTTCCTGGGAAAAGAGCCTGCAAGTTTGTAATTGGGCAACACAGGGAACAAGGAAATTGAAAAAAGAAAACAGAGATGTTTCAACAGCAGACTCTGAAAGACACAACTGCTGGATGCTCTCACCTACCTGTGCTGGGAGCATTCAAAGCTCACCAGGCAGTGGGTCAAGGGCAGACACACTGACACACAGACTTGACCACTTGAGAAAAGCTGTGAGATGTCACTCAGTGAAGACTTGAAATGCATCAAGAAGGCACTGAACCAACATGCTAGGCAAGAAACATGTTCCAGCCAACCACAAGTGACTCTAGACAAATTTGGTGAGGAAACAATCTCATTAGCACACATTAATGTGCAAAGCACACCACCAGGTGTGGCTCAGTATGGTCTTATTTAGGCAGAGGCTGCAGCTTGAGTGACCCAACATCCACAGCAGCATCTCAGCATGTATTCTGCCAGTGGCAACTAGGTAACACCAGATCCTCATATCCTGGTCATGACAGTAGCTCCGGTCACCACACACAGTGCACACAAAAGGGCACAGTAGCTCCAACACTGGCAGGTAAGAGGAAACCGTGTGAGATCGCAGCCACCTGCACTCACACCCACAGAGCTGGGAAGACACAGGTGAAGAGGGAACCCCCATAGATACTGCTTTTGTCACAAAGGCAATTGCTGTCAGCAGCTGAGGCTCCCAGGGATCTTACTTTTCTCTCTGATTCTCCTTTCAGAGGGTGAACACAGTGGGGTGTCCTCAGAACAGTGCAGTAATCACTCCCATCCCCATTAAAACATCTGTTCTGGAAGGCTGCAACCATAAGCACTACAGGGGAGGGCAGGGAGTTAGTAAGAGGGAATTGAGGAGAGCTCTAGGACTCTCCTCTTAGCTTTTCCAGTATCTCCCCTCCCAGCCTCACAAATTAGGTTATTGAAACAGTGACCCCAACACAGTGAGAACAGCATCAGTCATGTAGTAAGGATGTAAAAAACAAGGAGATGAGCTCAATTTATCTTCTGTCACAGGCTAACCTACACAAGGGCAGTGATGGAGGAGAGCGGGCAGAGAAGGAATGAGGACAGTTAGAGGTTCCCCCAACTGTATCTGCAAACTTTTTTTTGCATTTGTCTGAAGGCTTACTGTATACACTTTTTATTTGTCTAGGCGCCTACTGCATACAGGTAAAGCAGCATTGGGCAGGGTAGGAAAAACTCTACAATTGATAAAGAACTAAAGATGAATCAATTGCAAAGCTCCTTTTCTCTGCTAAAAGATGGCAACCCTGTGTTCATCAAAAAGAACAACAGGAATGATATTTTTCAAAGGCCATGCTGAGATTGCCACACAGAACAGCAAATGGCTGCTTTTTGCAATCTTGTTCAAATTGGTGATTGAAACAACAAGGAAAAAGAACATCCTGATCAGATGATGATTAAAGAATCTCTGGCAGAACAGTGACTACAATCCTTGCCTGAGCAGCATCAGTAGAACTTCTCTCATCTAGAAGACACTACCCTAAACCAGAGCTTTGAGCACAGGTCAAAACTATTCCCAAGCATGCAGGGTGGGAGCAGGGGGTGTCAGGAACCCATTACTCAGGACATGTCATGTCAGTCAATAACAGTCTCACCCAGCTCAGGTATGGTCCCTGTGGGATACTGGAGTGACAAGCAGAGGACAAACATCTCTCATGCTATCATGGTTCTGTCTACTGCTTGCTATAGCAATTCTCGACCTTCAGAAATTCACCTTCCATCATGAACCCACCCCATCATATGCTCTCTAGGTAAAAGTCTCAGGTAGAGAGAGGCCACTGGTGAGCAGCCCCTCCTGCCTGCTTACCACAACGTGCATACTACCTACCACAGTGGCAGATGATGTTTTCTGCTATTACCAAAGATAAGCCAAAAACAACAGAATACTCAATCAGCTTTTATAAATAATAAATAAGATTAACTCAAATTTACACACAGTTGAAGACAACCAATGGGACTTTTCATCTTGAACACTGTGGAAAAAGAAAACAGTCTCCTATAAGCATGCAGAGCTTAGATGCTTGTACATATAAAGATATAATAATGTTGGGAGAACAGTATGCAAATTTCACTGGACTACGTTCAACTGTGCTTCTACACAGGAGTTAGAGCTGCTTTGGGTTTTGTTGGGGGGAAGTTGTGGGATTTGGAGGGTTTATTTTTAATTAATATCTTATTTCACACTAAGCCTAATCATTTTATGAATGCAAATTCAAACAGTTAAAAAGAAAACTGAATTGTTAGCAGAAAATCCAGTTTACTAGGTTAGTCCTAAAAGTGAAAGGACATGATTCTCCCATTCCAGTAAAACCAAAATCTGACAACTATTTGCTTCCACAGTCTTAAACCAATGTCCACTACCCAGTACTATAACAAAAAACTACAAAGTTTCTTTTTGTGGACATATGTAAAGAATAAGCAGACCTTCCTAAAGGGATGGGAAAAGTATTTAACAAAGGTGGTCCAGAGACAAGCCAAAGCATCAGTGTCAAAGAAGAGCTTGATGAATCCTGACAAAGTTTGTTATAATGTGTCTATGGATTAAGACCTTTTTGAAGTCTGGATGAAAAAACCTGCTGAAAAAAACCTGGATGAAAGCTCAAGGGCAAAGAAACCAAAAGGTTCATATAAAAATTCTCAAGTTTATTCTCCGATTACTGCATCAGAATACTTTTTGGAATTGCTAACACACAGAACTGAACTTCTGTTAAGAGCTGGTTTATGCTCAGGTTAAAAGTCTAATAAGATTACATCTACGTTGTCTGCTTGTCCTCTTACTCTTGCTACATGTGCGCTGTCAATAGAATTACATTCTGCCTCTTGCATTTCAAAGGGATACTCCTAGCCTCCAGCGATCTACAGCTTAGAAGTTCCCTAAATTAGATGTGGTTGTTTTGTTTATAACATGATTTCACACGGCAAATGATGTTTTGTACTTCGAAATATCTGGTGATTTTCAAAGCATGGAAGTTACAATATATCATTAAGTGATACAAAGGGACTTTAAAGATACTTCGGCTTTAGGCATACACGCACTGATTGCAGGTACTCCAACCACTCCCCAGGTAAGACATTATCATATCTGCTCTGCTTAAACTAAATTAAATCAAACCTTCGTCCCACCACCTCGAGCATCAGCATCTTAAGGGGTGAAAAAAGAAAAATTATAAAAAAATTTTAAAGCTATACAGTGGTACAGTAATCCATCACATCCAAGAAGTTACAGTCCAGGATGTTTATTGATAGGTTTTCCACAGGAGTTGGACATCATCTCAGTGGTGGGACACCGCACCTTGCTGAGGGGGTTTGGGCTTGCACAGGACGGGACTGTCCCCAGTTTGTCACCGACTACATCCTTCCGCCATAAGGGAAGAAGAGTCCTGGGGGAAGCAGACACCAGAGAATAGGGAAAAGCAAGGCTTCGGAAAAAGAATCATCCAGTTTTGCTTCCAGGGTTCCAGGAAACAAATCGGAGTCGTTTACAAGGATTTGATTCCGAGTATTTATGGGGTTTGTAAAAGATTTCCGACCGTGAGAGGCAAAGTCAGTCTAAACCCTTCAAATCTTCTATCCCATCGCATCAGCCGTCAAGACAGAGGCCGTAGGGGACATCACATACCCTAGTACCAGGGTACGCGTGTGCTGTGGGCGCGGGGCATCGGAGGGCTCGGACCGCCCGCGGCCCCGGCCGAGCCCCGCCCGCGGCCAAGGGACGCGCGGCGGCTCCACGCCGCAGCCCGGCCGGCCCGGGAGCCGCCAACACCGCCCGCAGCGAAGCGTCCGCCCCGCTGCGCTCCCGCCACCGGCACGGGCTCCTGCCGGTGCCGAATCCCAGCCTGAGCCGCCTTGAATGTGTCGCCAGCGGCCTCTCAGCCCGACACCACGGCCAGAGAGCCCCGGTAGCCCCGAGGGGCCGCGCGGGTAAGCGCTGGGTCTGCACAGCCCCCGCTCCCCGCCCGGCGGGACGCGCATGGCGCGGCGGCCACACGGAGCCGCCACAGCGCGCCCCGCGCCGCGCAGGGACTGGGCGGGAACTGGCCGGGCGAGCCCCAGGCCGTGGACCCGCCGCGGGACGGAGGCGGGGAGGCGCCCCACAGGCCGTCGCTGCTCGCCCCCTACTCCGGCCATACCTCCCGGGTGGTGACCTCCTCCTTCTCCGAAATCTTCAGCAGGAGCCGATCGTTCTCCAGCTCCAGCGCCCGCACACGGTCAATGTAAACGGCCAGGCGGTCATTGAGCTGTCGCAGCTCCTCCTTCTCCTGCAGCCGAGAGATGCGGGTCGGCGACAGCGGGGTCCCGCCGGGGGTGCCGCGGCTCGGAGTGCCTGACATGGCGCTGGGCTGGCGGGCAGGCGGGCAGCGACTCATTCAATCCCGCCGCACCGGGGGGAGGGAGCGCTAAGATGGCGGGCGGGCGGCCCCTCCCGCCGCGGTGCCGCCTGGGACATGCAGTCCTGGCGCCAAGATGGCCGCGGGGCTCGGGGCTGCTCGCCATTTCGTGCTCGATCAGAGACCGCGGGTTGCGGCTCGGGCCGCGCGTAAAGGACAGAATCGGGCGCGCGGCCAGTTTTGAGGCGATGAGGTTTTGGTGGCAACAGCGGAAGGGACCGGAGCGACTGACAAGACTGACCCTCTTGCGCTCCCGCTCCTGGCGGAGCAGCAACTCACGTCCCTCCGCGGGGCTCAGGCCGGTGTGGTGACGGGTTCCCTGACAGGGTGTATTTGTGTGTTTTCACTGTAGTTCCCTAAAACATCGTCCACAGTCCGCTGTGGGCTGTGTGATTTTGTCGTGCTTTGCTGTGGGCTCTGCACAGGCCAGGGTCCAACTCTGTGTTGAAGTGGAGAAAACATGGATTGGACGTTCCCAAGATTGATGTTTTCAGGAGTGCCTAAATAGTGATGTGTTTTGGCTAGGTAGTCAAACTGTACAAACTAAAATCCATTGAGAAGTTTTCCTAAATATTTGGAGTAGTATTTTTCCCAAAGACCCCAAGTTCTGTCAGTTCTTGCACATTAACTAGTATAAACTGGATTACCATTCCCGAAGCTGTTCCTGGCCTTGTGTCTTTCACCTACAAGGGAGGGCTAAGAAAAAGGAAAAGTCAATAAAACAGACTCAAAAGCATGTCGTCTGTATGAAGAGCAAAGAGAAAAAGTAGCAAGGGCATTATGCAAAGGTGCGAGTACTGGTCTAGATAGAGAAACAGGAAAGATGGTAAGAAAATACAGCATACGATGTGAAAACTTGGGGACCCAGGCTGAAAAAGTAGGTGTTTGGCCCCAAAATAGAACTAAAACGATCTTCATGTGAAATCCTAATATCAAGTACACCTCAAACTGGAAAACGGTGGAATAAACCCAGGAATTCTGGATGCTCAATATCCATGTGGGCAAATAGCTGTAAATCTCTCTTGCAATCACTGCATAAATCACAGGTTTTCACCTGAATGCGTTCGTCTCAAAATGTGCATCTGAGAGAAAAGGATTTGTCCTGGCTGCTCTGAGACAGCAGAGTGCCTCTCTCACCTGCTCGGGCATCACCTCTCCTGGGACAGCACTGAGTGCCCCTTCCCCTCCATCTCCTGCCGAGAGCCGAGGGCGGGCATTCCCTCACCCGTCTGCAGCTGTGGGTATCAGCGGGTTCCGGAGGGTGTTTATGAGTGACACTTAAACTGGAATCAAGACCACTTCCCGTGCGCTTTCTGAAAGGCACAGCCTCCCTGCATGAGGGTCACTGCCGGCAGGGCGCTGCCAGTGAAATCTGATGATATGATGTGCGACTTAGTGTGAATCTCAGTTTTCTGACTGAATCTAGAAAAGGAAGCAGAGAGAAAAGACTACAAATCCCAGGGTGCTATGGTCGCTGCACGCAGGGAGGTCGGCTCCTGCCACATCCGCCTCCTGCCCTTTGTTCCAGCCACACTTGGGAGTTGCAGTACGGTGCAATGCGTGTTTTGAATTTTGGCGCCTGTCTGCAAACTGTAACCCAACTGCTGCTGGACCGGCTCCAGCCCCAGCCCCAGCCCCTTGTCCTGCCCCAGCTCCTGCCCCACGCAGTCCGTGTCGTCTCGAACGGCACTGCTTTCCCCGGAGCAAATAAACAAAGGAAAAAACCTCTGAGCAAGAAGCCGTCCACTTAGAGTGAACTTTTTCTCTCTTTAACATTCAGTTTCCAACACTAGCAAATTCGTGGAAGACCAGCATTAAATTCTGGTTGTGTTAAGCCACGAAAAAATGTTTTAAGAATGCTGAAAGCCCCTGTATTAACATTTTTGGGTTACCTCATTTCTTGCCTTGTGATTTGATGTGATAATCTGTGCATCTGTCATATTTTTGAAATTCTTTTAAACTTTTTGCCTAATTTTGATTGATAATGTAAACCAGATGTAAATGCCCTTTGTTCATGAAGTTTCGCCCTCAGAGTTTTTTGATAATGGCTTAGAAACTTTGAACGTTTCAAGAGTTTGTGTACTTTGGGGTTTGGTTGTTTTTTTGGGTTTGTTTGTTGGGTTTTTGTTGTGGTTTGTTTTTTTGTTTTTTTTTTTTTTTTGCCTTCTAGTGTTAGTGGGTATTTTCATAGTGCTGCTATTGACTGTATTGCAGTATTTTTTTTTTTCAAAATGTGCTTCCTGAAATATGCATCAATAATAATGCCTGATATTTTCTACATTTTTTAGACAGTCCTTTTCTTTAGCAGTAACCCAGACACTTGCGAAGAACCCAGGAAGGCGAGTAACTTCTAAGTGTGGCCCTTTAGACACTTTCATCCCTGACACCAATCTCCCATTGTTGAACAGAATATGTATGTTCGCTTTTCCTATCTCTTCTAAAATGAAGAGAATGGTTTGGTGGTGAGATGGGGAGAGGAAGCATCAAGAAAGAAAGGGAAATGCACAAGCTGAGTGCCCACTCGTCAGCTGTTTTTCCAGGGAGTGCATGTTTCAGTTGTGGTATTGGCATCAATTCAAATACTGGTCCTCTTGGATCCCTCCTATGATAGGGATTTAGTATAGAACCAGGGTTAATATGGTTATTTATCTCTTAATATTTAGCAATTAGGTTTTCATTAGAGACCTTAACAGGTCTTTACTACCCAAATCAACTTTACAATAAACTCCTTCTGTTTTGAGCAGGTAGAATGGATTTGTTACCCCAAGACAAAATAATTTAGTATTTGACAAAGGGACAATATAGGGATGTGTCAGCCTTACCTGGCTGGGAAAACAGGATCATGGTGATCCCTGGGGCTGCATTCCTGGGCATTCAGATTGGGAACCTGTTCAGAGTACACTGAGGTTCCTGCCTTGCCCACTCTCCCAGGTTTTCCCTTTGTGGAAAGTGGAGCAGAGGAGGAAGCTCCTGCAGGTACAGGTCCTACCATGATACAAAGTCAGGAAGCTGCAAGAGCCCTGGGCTCAGTATTGAAGCTCTAGCTCAAAGACACTTGCAACATATCTGACTGACTGCATAGGATAAGAATAACTTTTTGAGATGTCAGATGCAGACAGTAGGAACAGGCTCTGTTTAGCTCTGGAGGGCTTCTCCCACCAGGTAAATTAAGAAATTGCTTCCAGTATGTAATAAAGACAAAGGAAAACCTTGTGTATCCTTTGATGCAGACCACCTTCTCATTTGTTGACCAGTTTCCTGTACATTTGGTTCTAACTAGTTTTCTGATGCTATCCTGGATTTCCCAATGACTCTGACATTTTTATAAATCTGGAGATACAGGATTTCCACTGCTATTTCTTAACTGCTTTGGTTTCTCAGCTGATGCTGCCATGTTCTCCCCTTTCTCATTTTACACTCTTTTATTTGTATGTCTTTAATAGAATTATTTCTAACTCTGCCCCTGCCTCATGTTCTTCACCTTGCTTGAACAGCCAGACAATGTTTCATTGATTGTCTCAGATATTGTCATTAATTTCAGGAAGGAGCAAGGATTGAATGTATATCACATAACATTTTCCTATCAGTCTAAATTCAATCTGGCCTCAACATTAGTGCTCAAATAATTGCTAGCAATGACTCCAAGTCTGGAAGAAGCACTCATACCTCACCATGGAGTTCTGCTCCTGAATTTCATCTTTCATTGAATAAAATTGCTTCCAGCAGTGTCAGGACAGAAAGCACTAAAGCAAGTAGAGAAAATGAATGGTATGCTATGCTGTGAGTTGTGGATGAAACCCTCCTCATCCACTATGAGAAAGTTTGCTGAGATGTAAAAAAGGGCAAAAGGAATGTGGCACACGATCGTGGGGTTAAAGCAAACAGACAGCAGACTGTAGGACAAGGGTTTTTTTCGAGACAAGACATAACACTGTAATGTGTAGAGGGTGTATTTATTTCTGGATCCAGCATCTAATGTTTGACAGGAATTTTGAACAATAATATTCTTTTGATACAGCATTTACTTCCTTACTGAGGCAGAATTCAAGCTGTATCACCCTGGGGGAAGTGTTAACGAAGTCGGGACACAGAGAATTCTGGTCTGTGTTTGGAATTGTTCACTCTTTTGTGGCAGGAAGGTGAGTAACTTCTAAGTGTGGCCCTTTAGACTCTTGTACTGGAATGAGATCTTGGTCTCGTTATCAGAAAGAAATGATAATTTAATTCAAAAAACACTTCATATTTTCCCCCATCTCAGCAGAAAAGGGGTAAAAGAAGATGCTGAGGGGTCAGTGCTCAGGGCTCCCTGACTTTCCACAATTCCACTTTGTAATTTTTCTACAGAGTGATTTGCTTATAATAGCACATGCTAAAAAGAGCCCCATCTAGAACACAGGAGCCACAGAGAGGGTTTCTGCAGTACAGCTCATTCACAGTCTTGCCCAGGCACAGCAGGAGGTGTATGGTGGGATACATCAGCCTTCAGGGTAGCATCACCCACTGTGTCTCACGCCTACTGGCTTCCCAGGACTCAGGAATTCTTCCAAACTAATAGGAAAGCAGATTTCTTGGCAGTTGAATACCATGAAAGCACCACTGAAAACAGATGAGCTGGCCAGGTAGGAAAAATACCACTGCTTCCTTCCAGTCAAACTGTGGCAGCCTTTGGAGCCAAAATCATGGGCGTGCCCATGCAGACCAGCTGCTGTTTAAAGAGATAAATAGCAACATTACTCTAAGATCAAGGAAGGGATTTTTCACATCACTTTTAATGAAATACTTGGCCAATAATCTCTAACACTCTGAGTTTTACCTTTCACATACAGAGCTGGATTTTATTCTAGTTACACTTTCAGGGATCCAAAGATAAAAGCATCCTCTAAAGCCTGCCAAGGTAGACCCAATTCTCAGCATCCCATGGAGTTCAGGTTCACTCATTTCACATGCAAGCCCCTCATTGTTTAGCCATTTGGCAGTTTGGAGAGCACAGTGAAGGAGGGTGGGGACTCACTCTGAATGCAGTTCCTCTGAGTTCACAAAGCTTGCTTTATCAGCCAGGAGCAATCCCAGCTCTGCTCCAAAAATCACTTAAATCATTGCTATGTTGGTGGAGCTGTGGGAGGGGAGCATGCAATGCTCACACCCCTGCACTATTATTATATAAAGCCTGGCACTGATTTCCATGCTAATGAAAACAAACCCAGGGTTTTTTTCAAAACAACCATTTGGTGCTTAATTTTCAAATCCACAGCCCAACTGCAGCTGGCTGGGTGCCCATCACCACAGAGTTATTTACATATTTTCCTCTAGCAGCTGCAGTAACCTGTTCTGTTCCTCGTGTCTGGCCAGACTGGCTCAGCCTTTGTCATGGTCTCACTGGAGAGAAATATTTCAGTCTCGTGCTATTAAACAAATAAACCAGCTCCCAGTGTGTTGGGAGTTCAGTTTTTAGTGTAGAAAGGTCAAAGCAGAAACCTTTGGCTCCTCTTTGAAAGAGAATTTTCTACTTATCCCATCATGCACTGTAACATGCTACATGCACTTGGGAGTGCTGATTCCATAAGCGAGAGCTTCTGTCAAAGGTAAGGTTTACAGAGTAAACATATGTGAGAAGGAAGAAGACAGGCCTAGGGACATAATGATGTCTGTGCATGGGATCAGTCTCTCTTGGACATATTACCTGATGAATCAAGGAGATGAAAGGAATGCTTTCTGCAACTCCAAAGTGCTCCACCCAAGATCTCAAAGTATTTTATAAAAGATAATTCATTAAGCTTTATAATAATCTTTCAACAAGAACACTTGTGTTAGAGCTGCATGTCCTTGAAGAACAGCCCCAGCTAAGCATGAACCTACAATGGGAAGCCATTTCCTGTCTTGAGTTTGGTACAGTCAGGAAAGATCCTGCCCTTCCCCTCTCTCCTGCAGCCTGTGCTCTGTACTGAATTTTGAGGGCCAGCAGCATCACATCATTTCTTTCTTTACCACCATCACACTGAGGATGCATGTGGATGGGCAGGTGCAAGAATCAGATGTGTTGGGCAGTCATGAAAGAGATTTGCTTGGATGGAGTAAATGGGCAGGAGCTACAGCAAATGAGGACAAACTTTTTTTTGATGGTAGTATTTGCAAGCTTCCTCTGCACTGCTAAACTCCAGTTCTGAGAATGAGAGTAGCATAGATTTGTAGGACTTAATTTGTTTTACACAGTCTGCAGAAATCTTGAATGTAGAAAGAAAAATCAGCCTCAGCGTGGTCCTATATAGTGTAGGGTGACAGGCTGGCATGCAGAAAACTGCACCCTGGAAAGATCAGGGCCATTGATCAGGGGCTGGATGGATGTCCTCACTCAGTGGGTAATCTGTCCAAGTGCAGGAATTTAAGGCTGGGCTTGCTCTGACTGAATCTCTGAGCTTCTTCAAGTGCAAAAGGTAACCTCATGGAATCCAGAAAAATAGCTGCTGGGTTCTGTGAAAAACGAGGTTTATTCTTGGTAAAATTTTAAAAGGGTTTAATAAGGGGTTTAATAAAAAGGACAGTAGGAGACAGAAATAAAGCAAAGAGTTAATATGGCCGGGTGCTTGGCATGATGCCAGAGGCACACCTTAGCTAACAAACCTCTTCTGTTAAATGTTTAAGTTTCATACATATTCATAGATTTCTATGCATCATTCAACTTTTCTTTTTTTGGTATTTCTTTGGGTCTTAAGTTTTCCTCCATCCGGTTATTTTGCGTTCTACTCTTGATCAATAAATCCTTCATTCCAGGGTCTGAGGCCTGTCCATGTTATCTTCAGCCAGATAGCCCAGGAATCTGGGGAATTTCTTTGCTCATCTTTGCTATCTTTAGTTAACTACATAAAGAAACATTCTACATATGATATAATCTTAAGACATCACACTACTTTTAAAATGAAATGTTTTCATACCACTTCATTTTCTTACATTACACATATGACATTCATTTTAATATTTGCGAAAAGCCAACTATACAATATGCATTTATAACAGTTCAAAGTGCTGAGCTTCCCAAACTGTAGAGAACTAACAAGTGGCATGGATTCACTGACAGTCCGTCCTGTGTGCCAAGGAAGCCAGGCCAGTTCTCCTTCGATATATCAGGAAATATTGCCCTGAGTTTACAGGCACGGTGTCTACCTCTGTCTCTCCCAGTAGTGTGGACAGATCTGTGATACTCCCATCATAAATGATTCAGAGCATCATCCACCTCTGGGGATTTACTCACACCCCTAACAGAGATGATTGCCAGCCTGGTGCAGTTGTGTGCAACCCACATGTGGACACATCCTTAAGGCCTGCTTGAGGTCTAGAATCTATTTGGCAGTTGTCTTGGAGAACAGTCTACCTGAAAACACCTGTCTGATGTGTGAAAAATACTCAGCTTTAAAGAATGGGATTAATCTGTGTAATAAGGAAGGAGCTGATAAACCATGATGCAGCTATTGCTTGGGTTTGCATTTTTATAACACATTTGGAGTGGGAAGCCAGCGAGTCCTAGGAAACTGCAGACACTTAAATGGCCGCAGAATGGAGGAAGGCAGAGAGATCAGTTTGAGGTTATGTGGTCAGTGAGGCCATTGTCAGTTTATACTGACAATTTGATTTTAAAAGCAATAAAGAGTTAAGTCAGTGATGCATGGCAGACATTGTGTAGATGAGCCTCCACTTGCAGGAATAAGAGTGCCAATGGCTAGAAGTGTGCATCCTCTCTTCTGTGCCATTATTGTGCTGATCCGAACTGGTCTGGAGGAGCAGAAGCTCAAATCTGCTCAAGCCTGTCAAGTTTGCAGAACATAAATCACTATTTGCCCTCTCTACCCCTGCTACGCAAATATTTTTGGCTGGTACATCACTGGTTGTTCTGGTTCAGTGGCCATCCCACCCAGTGGCAGGGTCTGGAGGACTGGCCTGAGGCCAATGAGGAGAATACCTCCAGCATACATCCGGCAAGGAGCTGGGAGTCCTTCCAGTGTAGTGCCTGGGCACCTCAGGTGCTTAGGGGTGCTCAGCAAGCCTCAGGATATCTTTGGCTTCATGACTCCCATAAGGAGAAAATTCTATGTGAAGAATCCACACTTCTGTGGGCCACCCATGGGCACAGATTACTGAGCCCTTTTCTTTTACTCTGTAACACATATCTCTTGAATTTTATTTACTTTTCATTTAGTTTTCTCCTTCTCACCCTGCACATTTCTCCTTTGGTCAATGACAGGCAGCACCCTGGCCACACCAACGAATTAATGACCAATTTTCCTGTTTGTTCTTGTCAAAAATACCTTCTCATGTAAAAGAAATAGCAACATTTGCTTTTTACAGGACTCTGCTGTTGGGATATATACAAGGAAGAACCAGCATGTCCTTGGAAGGTGGATACTCCTATTACCCTCATATTCCCTGGAAACAGCCTTGCCAGGTTGTCCTTGCCATTGCTGGCCTGTTGGTGAGTCTTCTTTTAAATGAGCTCACTCTAGGAAGGACCTCCCCTTTGCAGTTTCCCCCATCTTCTTCCACCTTTGTATCATTCTTGCTGCTTTTCTAACTTCCTCTGGCTTGAGAACCTCAGTGCCCAGTGGCTGCTCCCCACCCTGCAGGAAGTCACAGGAATGCCCCAGACTCTGCAGATGCCCCTAACCTGCAAGGATAAAGCATGGGCAGGTAGTCTATCCATGCAAATAAGGAGCAAGAAATGTTAGAATTCTAAGCCTTTGCTAACCATGTTATGTCATGAGATCAGTCATGAAAAACTGCTTTGTAGCTGCCTGGTGGCATATGGTGCAAGCAAACAGTACAGCTGAGAGCCAGCTCACACACAGCTGCTCCTCTGGAATGGTGTCACTGGAGATTGAAGAGGAGCTCTTCTTGCCTCCACCGTGGCCACTCAAAGGCCTCTTTGGGTGGGTAAGAGATGTGCTCAGTGGGACTCAGTTTGGGCAGGCAGTGTCCGAACAGCTTCTCTTACAAAAAGTACCTAAGGCTGCTCAGGTAAATGAGCCCAGGTCACCTCAGGGCTGCAGGAAAGCTTGTGCCAGAACGGTGGAGGATCCTTCACACAGACACTCTGCCTCTGCAGACATGCCTCCTTCCTCTGCAGCACCTACATAGGTGCTCCTGCACAGGGTACAGCAGTTTGCAGCAATCACCCCCTTCACTGGCTGTGACTGCTGCCTGTGTCTCTTGTCCATGCCACAGACTGAGCACCTCAACCCACCTTCCCCTCCTCCTCTTCACAGTGAAGTTACCCCCAGGCTCATGCCAGCAACCCCTTCTCCTGTGCCCTGTTCCTGCACAGGAAAGAGCTGCATGCTGGGCCTGGAGGAGCACTCCTTCCTGGGCCCAGAGCACCATGCCTGGGTCAGGGATAGGTGCGGGGACCAAGAACACACCGAGCTAGAAATGAGGGCCAGGTTCAAACCGCTGTCTGAAACCTGAAATCCTCACAGGCTCTGCTGAGATGCCAGTTCTTGCTCCTGCCTCTCTCTCTAAGCTCTTTATGGCTGGACAGCCCAGGACCCCACCGGCACAGGGTGACAATCGGGCACAGTTCAATCCAGCCTCCTGGCGCTGCCCAAAGGGACAATTGACACCAGTGACTATCAGCTAGCCCACCAAGGGACTGAGGCATGGGCTCATCCCCACAGAAGCCTTTCCTAGCTACATGGCATCTGGCCACTGCAAAGCATTGGCCACTTTGTAAAAGGCAGCAGGAATACAAATGGAACTTGCATTTGTCCAAAGTGACTACTTCCAAGGGAAATCTGTGGGTCTGTAAATGGCCTTTCTCACCTGACATGAGTGAAACCTTTCCAACCCCAGCATGACCAGCAAGGAGGAAATGTCAGTGTCACCACAGTCCCACCATGCAGTGGCCCAGGGGAGCAGCAGAGTAAGACCCTCTGCACAGTGGCTGTAGAGGAAACCCCTTTTGTGTGGGTCTCTAAGAGAAGGCAGGACATTGGCTTCCCAATGACAAAAATAAAGGTCATTTACCCAAGGATATACTTTCCACTTGGAAGTGATGAGCAACTTGGAAGACCAAAGCTAAGGCATCTATAATTGCAGAAGTGGATAAAAATTAAGGAATTCCATTGCATGGCAGCAGAGGTGAGGCTGTTAGCTCAGGCTGTAAAATCAGTGTTGTAAGGCCCAGTGAGGCCCCAGAAGGGTTAAATCCTTTCCTTCAGCAGACAGGAGAAGCCTGCCTGAACTGGCAGCTGCAGATAGTTCCACTTCTCAGGCAGAGCAAGCGGTCGGACTGGTCAGGTGGTCAGAAACCATAATTCAACAGAGACTCCAAGGCACAGGCAAGGGTTGTTTTGAGGTTTTTCCTAGTGCAGCTGAGTTTGGGAACAGCTGCTGTCTGTGGCAGCATGGGTAACAGGTTTAGCAGTGTGCATGTGCTATAAAGAAGACCTTGCACAAAACAGAACATCAGAAGTACAGGCAGCCTTCCCTGTTCATGGGTGTTATGTGTGGTGATCAGGGAGCTGCTACAGGGGCAGCTGCCTTTCTCCTCCTCACAGGAGGGCAGTTTCATGGCTCCTCTGTCTATGTCTGTGTCTATGCACATGTGCTGCTCTAGAAGGGAGACCATGGCTTGAAAAGAGCTGCTGGTGCCCTTGCTTGTGGGGTGATGTAGGAGAACCATTTAGCCTGCTGTTTCTTCTCCTGATTTTGGTGGTAGAGGCTGTTAGTTTCTGATATGGCTGAGAAGCCTTGCAAGCTATCAAATACTTCTGGGGGATATTTTCTGGTGCTCGGTTTACTTACCAACAGCAGCATTTTCTTTAAAGTCAGGTTGATACGTGGAAAAGGACTCCTACAAACTTATTAAAGTTGTAAAAGTAGGTATGTTTTATTTCGGCGCCAAGTGCACGTAGAATCACTCCTTCAAAAGGCATGTGCTCCGGCAGCAGTGTCCAGCATGGTATGTATTGCGTTACAAGTTACATATGAATTAGATTTCCCAACACTGCCATACATATTCATAGCCTGTCTCCGCTTCCTATTAAAATGAGCTCAAAAGTCATTACGGGTGCACAGTGCCTCCTGGTGGTCATGTGCAGGGGTCTCTGGGATGAAGTAAAAGTTGTCTTCATCAGAGCTGAACTCTTCTCTGCGCATACTCTCTGAGCATCTGGTCTAAGTCCAAACCTCCTGGTCCGGGTCCAGTCCTTAAGGTCGGTTTGCCCTGGCTTCAGGGTCTGATCCCAGGATATCCAGTCACGGTTTCTTCCTTTCATCAATGGCCTCGCATCCTCCCTCTCTTCTTGACAAGTGGAATAAGCATTGAGGGGTATACATATTGTTCAGCAAGCAGCCCTTAAAAATATATTTTCTTAACCCTCAAGTCCCCTGATTCAAGGTTCAAACTATTTTGAAGATCCAAGGACCAATGTGAAAACTGTCCTGTGATGTGATGTGATGTACAGAGCAGTGTTTTGTTTAAAAATGTGCTTGAACCTAAGTAATAAACCACCACCAAAGACAGTAATTCAAGTCTCTGATTACCTCAAAGCAGGCCTTAAAAACTCTTGAGAGAGCCAGTGAGGAACACAGCAGCTGCATGGCACAAGGCAGCCGGAGACTGGCCTGGCTGAGCTGAGATCGCTCCAGCAGCTCCCCATGCTGCAGAAAACACTGTATGGGAAAGATAGAGCATCCAAAGGCAGCAAGATAGTTCCAGTGGGGGAGGGCTGTTTTTATCAAAAGAGGTAGCAGTGAGGACTCTGTGGTGACCTTTACTTCCCTGCCAAGGAGTTTAAGCAAAGAAGCCTCAGTTTGGCTCCAGTTGCTCCCTGGATGGTTCTATTACACACCAGAGACACCTCCACCTCTGTCATCTCACCAACAGAGGCTGAACAGACCCTTGTCCAGCTATCTCTTGCCCAAATCAGGACAACAAAAGAGCACAGTGGAGCATTGGTGGCAACTACCATCAAGTGCCCAAGCAGGGCCCATGAGAGAGGCTTTGCTTATCATCATCACAGGTTTTGTGTCTCAAAGCCACAGACACTTCTTAGCTGGTAAAGAGAGATATTATCATTTCTGTTGTCCCCACATCCTCTTTTCAGGGCCGTGTTCTGTCGTGGTGCATGAGAGTATTTCCATCCCTGACTGAGAGGGCCACAGTTGCAGAAATACTGTGTGTGATGAACCCCATGCAGAGATTTTTGCTGGCTGCTGTTGAAAGTAATTATTTCCTGGAAGACAGAGAGGCTTCTGTCATGCACATGTCAAGCACAGGGCAGAACCAGTCATCCCTGAGCCTTGAAGAAGGGAGTGGAGCTTTCAGCTCTTTGAGGTCCAGAGGCCTGAAATGGGACAGCCAGGATGCACTGGGGAAGGGGCACTTCCAGAAGAAACCACACACTGAGAGCAACACCATCTCAGCTCAAAAGGAAAGCCTCTGGCTACCTATGGGAATGGTGCTGAAGTTCTTTCACATTGGTTGCTATGCATATTTTCTTAATTAACATAAGACAGTAGACTCTGAATTTAAGGTAGCCTGGATTTAGGCATGATGCTGAGCCTCTCTCCTGCCTGCCTTCCCTGTGACCAGCCCCTACCAGCTTCCTTGGTGACCCATGATGCCTGCTGGAAGACATCTAGTAGAAAACTACGTCTGGATCTTGGCAAATGCAAATACCTGCATCTTGCAAGGCCTTGGCCAAGAAGGGGTAAGACAAGAAGGCAGAGCACTACTGAGCAGCATTAGGCTACTGTCCTGCCTGTCCTCCTCCCTTCTGGGGAAATTATTCAGTTAATATTTGGAATCAACGGGTGAAGGGCTTCCTCCACTGTGCCAGCTATGGAAGCACATCCTGTGAGATCATCTTTCACCCAATGTTACACAACAGCTTATTGGTGGGTATAGGCTTCACAGTGACTCTTTGGGAATTCTGCCTCCCCTAGCAGGAGGGAAGGGAATTCTGCCTTTCCATAGCTGCAGGTGGTGGATCTCGGAAGGTGTGTGTTGCGTCTTGGCCATGATGTGATGAAGGGCGCTGGCTGAAAGAGGAATGCAGTCAAATGGACAGGTGGAAATCAGTTTGTATCTGGTGTGTCTGCTGGCCTTAAGAATGCATACCTCTGCAGTGATGAGCTTCAGATTCAGAAGAAAATGAGGTCCCAGGCACCACCATTTAGCTGTGCATCCTGTGCCTCTGTCAGGTGGACCATAGGTTGTGCTGATTCTGTACTTGGAAAAGAGGAAGGACACTAGAATAAACTTCATCTGTCTTGTGACAGAGAAAACCTCTGTCTTGGTTTGAAAGACAGGTGCCTGCCAAGGAAGGCAAGAACCTCCCTCGGAACAGAAAACGTGACCCCCTTCCCT
>JAWWMJ010000111.1:5252061-5277617 GCA_035047045.1 Vireo griseus
GTTACAGAGGTTTGTTATGTCTATCTTAGCATAGAGAACAGCACTTAACAAGCTACAGGAAACTTCAGAGTTACACTGGGCAGTACAGGATTTGAAAAAAATATAAAAGTTAAAACCTAAGGGATCAGTGGGAGGGAAATGGCGGGGCTGGGCAGCAGCAGCTGGGCTCCCAAACACGGCAGGGAGAGGCTCCCTCAGTGCCGAGTTTTCCCCTAAGGCACCCCAGTAGATGGTGAGGGTCCTTTCAGGTGGGATCGAGTGTTGATAAGGTTCCAGTGCAATGGCCGCTCGTACAAGCAAAAGCCTCACGGTGGAAGGAAACAGTAATGGGCTGCACTCCACAGTAGCAGCAATAGGAGCAACTCAGCTGTTCCTTCAGATCCTGAGAGGGAGAGAGAGGGGAGCGAGCCCAGACCCTCATCCCCCAGCCAATTTTGCATTATCTGTGCCCTTCCAAAAGAAAGCCCCCTCAGCTATGAGAGTGCAGCTGCACCCTTCCCCCCACCCTGGCCACTGTCGCGGCGAGGGAAGACTCGGACGCTCAATATGAGTGATCAGCAAGCTTCGGTTTATTGATTAAGGCGCAGCATACTTATACAGTTCATAATAAGCTAATGCATATTCTGTAGCCTAACCATTCTATTGGATATCTTTCTAACTGTTAACCCCACCTTTAGTTCCTCATTCTTGGTCACTTACATCTTCATTTTCCCACGTCTAGCTAGCTACAAGCTATCTGCAAGCTCCCTATTATCATCTACCAGCTGCACTCAGGGGCATTGTGCCTCAGACTCCTCCACATCTCAACCTAAGCTGAGTCCGATATTTCCCAAAGTCCTGCTTAGCCATCTGCAATGTGACCTCTGTCAGCTAACCAGTCCTCCACAGGCCACTTTTTTTGTCTCTTAAGAATTGGTCGTTATTGTCTCTTACCAACAGATGGGAGAAAAATCCCTGAGAAAAAAAGAAAAAAAAAAAACCACAATCCTAACCTTCAACAGGCTCTCTTCATAAATCGGGAGCAGTCAGGCAAGGGTAAAGTGCTGCACTTTTCCTTCTTTCCTTGGTCTTTAGCCAGGTCAAGATGAACTCTGGCTTTTCCAGTTCTGTTCCTGATGTCCATGCAATGCCTGTATATGTCTCTTAGGTAGTTTTGATGCTGCTTCCACCCGCCATGGTCTTAATTTTTATATTTGAATGTGATCCAGAACTCTTCACTCAGTCAGTCTGGCCTCCTGTTATACTTGCTCAACATTGGAATGGATCGCTCTTATACTTTTTCTCTGTGGGTTAATCAGAAATTCAGGTGCCTGTTTTACATCTACCTCAGCTCACTTCTACTTCTCCTCCAGGCTGAAAAAGGCTCCTTCTTTCCACTGCCCCTCATGGGATATATGCGCCAGGCCTCAGACATCTTTATGGCTTTCCTCTGAACTTATTCCAGTTTATCTTAAGTTTTTCTTGCATTGCAAGGCCTGAACACAGCACCACTAGTGTGATCTAATGAGTATCAGGCAAAGGGAGCAATCCATTCCTAGCCCCTGCCAGGTGCAGCCTAGGACATTGCTGCAGATGTTCAGCCTATTTATGGTCCCCTGAGCCCTCATGTCCATCTCATCAGAGCCAGTCTGTCCCAGCTTCCGATTCAGCTTCAATCCCAAGGCTTCCTCTGCATTACCTACCTTTTTTCTTCCCTCCTGTCCTCAGGCTTACCTGATGGGTAACATCTTGCTTGTAATGCCTCCAGGAAAGTAATAAGGCAAAGAGTGAAGAGATATAATGCAGAATCCAAAGAAAGATTCAGAGAGATGCAAATGCTGGGAATGTGGGAGAAGGCATTTAGCAATGTTGGAGTGGGGCAAAATCTTCTGGAAACTGAAAACCTGGATTTTCTGTTAGGGACTTATGCAGGCAACGATGGGAGGTAAGAACTCTTGTCTTGGGGAAAAGGCACTTTTGAGGGGCGTCCAATGCAGCATAGAAAGATCAAATGACGAGAAACCCAAGGGGAGTTTGGAAACCGTAGATCTATAGGTTTCTGCATGAATGGAAAAGATGTCCTGAGGGGAAGGTAGCAATGGTCAGGATGAGAGAGGGAAGAGCCCCATGCAGCTGCTGCTGGTGGGTTGCTGCCCACTGACTACGCAGTGGGAAGCACCAGGTGCTGCCTCCGCCTCTTCCAGGCAAGCATTTATTTTAGGGCTACTTGTATCTGATGAGGTCATAGAGCCAGAGCAGGGGAGGGCCCATTCAGCACACCCAGAGCTGAGTGAGCAGCCACCCTAAGTAGCTCCATGCACATCGGCAGTGGCAGGAAAAGTGACAGGAGAAGTGACACCTCACTTCCAGCCCAGGGCTGCGGCAGCTCCTTCTGTGAGGAACCCAGAGCTTGTGGATGGAGAGACATTTAGTTGTCCCATGTGATAGTTCAGTAGCAAAGATCATATCAAAGTCGTGTTTATTTTAGAGGTGCAGACTGACAACAAATTTGGCATTCATAATTTTTCTTTGTTGACTTTCAAAAGCATTAGGAAATATTTCAGAAAGGCCGTTCCTTCTGCCTGTGTAGGACAGTTACCCCCACCTTGTGGACACTTGTTCATACTCTGCCCTCCTGAGGAGAAAGGCATCGGAGTCAGACCTGTCCCAACATTCCTCACTGCTGGAATCCGTGCCGTGAGGGGTGACACCGTCCAGCGGATCCGAGTGTGTGAGCTGGGACTGCTGCCCCGCGATGAAAGGAACCAGCCCTGCAAAGACGACCTCTACAGCAGGATGTAAAGTTCTGTAATTTGTTTTAAAAGCCAAGATTTTCAATTTTTGAACTAATACTTTCAAGTCAATATTTTCAATTTCAATTGAAAATTGAAATAAAATAAAATAAATAAATAATAAATTAAATAAATAAATTTAAAAAATTTAAATAAATTAAATAAATAAATAAATTAAATAAAATTGTCTTTGAAAGCAGAAAGCAGTTGAGTTTCACATGTTCACCTCAGTTCTCTTTCAGAGGTAAGAAAATCCAGCATCTTTTATTCCAACAAAATCGTTTAATCTATTCTTTTGGATTTGTCTGTCAAACCTTACCAGATCCCGGTCAAGCGATACCGAAGTTATAATTTATGGGGGAAAAGTCCGTGAGTGCGGGGCTGGGCGGCCCTGCGGGTCTGTCCCCGCGCGCGCCCCGAGCCCCGCGGCCGCAGCTGAGGGGAACCAGCAGTTCTGCCGGACGCCCGCTGCGGGGTGACCCCTCCCCGTCCCCGCTGTCCCCTCACCCCCACACTGACCCCACCGCAGGGTGACCGCCAGCCCCTCATAGCACACCGCCCGCGCCGCCAGAGGGCGCCCTGGGCCCCGCCCGCCGCCGGAAGCGGCCTCGTCCCGGCGTCCCGCGCGCTCTCGTTCTTTCCCGTGCGGCGCCATCGTTGCGGCGCGGGTGAGGCCGGGTGGGTTCGTGTTCATCCGCGTCCATCGGGCCCGGCCGCCGCAGCCATGGCGATTCGCTACCCCATGGCCGTGGGCCTTAACAAGGGCTACAAGGTGACCAAGAACGTGTCCAAGCCCCGGCAGTGTCGCCGCCGCGGGGTGAGTAGAAGACTGCCGGCGCGCGGTGCCCCGGGCCCGCCTGTGTCGCGGGGGCCGAACGGGCCCGCTGCCCCCGCAGCCCCCGCTGCGCAGCATGGTTGTGTCGGTGTGTCGGGCGCGGAGCCGCCCAGCGCCTCCGGCCCCGTCCCGCGGGGCTGCGGCTTGGCGCTTTTTCTGTGGGGAGACGGCAGGGCTCGGAAGCCGCGCGCAGCTCGTGTAACTGCGGGGCGGGGGCTCGGCCGGGCAGGGCAGCGGGTGGCTGTGAAAGCTGTGTGCTTTCAAAAGGCAATCCCCGCTGCCCGGAGTTTCCCTGCTCGGAGCTATCTAGGTCCGATAGATGCGTGTGTTGTTATGAGACATAAATGCATGTGGGCCTTTTATCCACTCTGATTAAATGCTCTGTGTAGCTGTGGTGTCTGACGTGTGTTGCAGTACAAACCCTGGGTATCTCATGGTCTTGCTTTTTCCAAAAATGTTGGTCTGTGCCAGTGTGTGATGCATGCGGATCCGGGGCTGAAGGCAGACTTGGCATGTTACTGGGACATGCCAACAGCGTGGGCTGGTTTTGGGGCCTATCCGAGAGTATGCCACAGCCCTTTGCAGTCCCCTTTGCATCAGCCAGCATGTACCTGCCTTGTAACGTGCGTATTCCCTCCCTTCCCACAGCGCCTGACCAAACACACCAAGTTTGTGCGAGACATGATCAGAGAAGTCTGTGGCTTTGCACCGTATGAGCGACGTGCAATGGAGTTGCTGAAAGTGTCCAAGGATAAACGTGCTCTAAAGTTCATCAAGAAGCGGGTGGGTCACTTAACAAGGATGGCAGAAACTATGTCTGTTTTCTGCCTTCCCTTAGGAATATTTAGCTTTTTAATTAATTTTCTTTTTTTCAATTGTTTTGGAAGTTACTGGTGTAATATGATGGAGAGAATGTTCTTTGGGTTGGGTGGGAGAGCATGAGATGGATGCAAAGGTGGATGGATGCCAAAAAGGCGCTGAGCTCAGGGATTCAGGTTTGTTGTGCTATTTTCCCATGATTTGTGTGTCTGGTGTAGGGAAGATAAGAGCAGTACTGATGGAGGTTGGGTGCCATTAACTAGGAGACTTCAAATGGGGTTCCTTGAGTTGTAAAGGTTACGAGCTGAAAGCAGCCCCCTTTGTGTCCCAAATAACTGGGTTGAGGTACTACTGAGACATGATGGCAACCTCCTGGCTGGAGGCCGAGTCCATCTTTCCAGAATTTTACCATTCTGCCTGGTTTTGAGGTGTCAGCAATAACACCTGCAAAAGCCCCAGTCTGCTGGGTAAAGACTGACTGCTCTGCTCTCTCCCTGCAGGTTGGCACTCACATTCGAGCCAAGAGGAAGCGGGAGGAACTCAGTAACGTCCTGGCGGCCATGAGGAAAGCTGCTGCAAAGAAGGATTGAGTTGCACAGGCTGCGACACAATAAAGTCCTTTCTCCCAAAACCAGGGTAGTGAGTGTTCTTGGTACATCGTGCTGGGTGCATTCACTGGGTCCTGCTGGGGGATGCTGATAAGGTCCTGAACTTCAGCCATCAAGAACTCAGGTCAGCAGTTTATTGTACCTGCAGCTGGAGATACTGGTACTGGTGCTATTGCGAGCTGCTCTAGAGGGGAATCCTCTATGACTATGTGGAGTCTCTCAGGACATACCTTCCTGAGTCGTCAGGACTTAGACCTCCTAGTCTGTCTTCAGACCTAGATGATGGTAGGAGTGGGCAAAAACTGCTGTTGAAAATAGTAACTACTTTACATTTCCCCAGGGCACATCAGCCCATTCTTTGTGCAGTTTAGCCTGCTCCTGTGTTTCCCCTTGTACCCTCTATTCAGGCCTATTTTTTGCCGTGTGTTAGCAAGTCATGAAAGACACCTGGAGCCAGCAAGAACAATCTGGACTTCAGTAGCTGGATTCTTTATTCTCCCCTAAGGGCTCCCTTGCCATAAGATGACAGGGGCTCTTCTTCCTGGCTGAGAAAATCCTTTTCAAATAGACTCCATGCTACTACTCTTCCCCTCTTTAAAAAATTCCTTTTTCTTGGCATTCATTGGAAGACCAAGTATTCAAGTTCTCTGGCCCCTAGGCCTGTGTTTACTGATGTACAACAGAAGACATTTAATTCCTTTTCTCACTCCCTGAATATGATATAGCTGTTGCAGAGGCACAGACTATCTGTGGTGCAGCACAGTGCTGACTGCTGATAGTGAGCACATTGCTGTTTGGCCCTGGTCTGCTCTCTCTAAGCCTGGAGTTCTTTCTGGTGGTATTGACCTTTGACTGAACCTGGAGAACCATGTCCCTTCAGCTGAATGCACCAGCTCTGCTGAACTATCTTAGGATTCTAGTGTCCTTTCAGCCAGGCCTAGGCTTCTAAGCAGAGGCAGATTCTGAGAGCTACTTGCCTTCCACCACATGAGGAGTAACAGCTGTACATCAGCCTAGCTCTGGGTGTACTGTTCAGTCCTTTTCCACAAACCATACTGAAGTTTCCAGTGAAATAGCTGAAACATCTTCAGTGAGAAGAGACCAGACTAGCCCCGCTGCTGGTGGCTGATAACATGCCCATTCCTTTGGCAAAATTGGAAATCCTTTATTGTAGATCGTAATTCAGTATTAAAGAGTTGAGAAGTACTTTATTCTAGCAGAGCCGTAATTCATTTTGGCAGCTGCGCAGCAGCAATAGCTTCACGTCCCACTTCAGGATTGCCCCCAGTCACCCATCTCTAGGTGGGGGCCGAGTGCTTAGGGCCAGACCACCTTCCAGCCATCAGGGATGGCTGTCATCCTCCGGTGAGATGCAGATGTGAAAATGCTATATCAAATACCTCTTTGTAGTGCTCCACAAAATGCACTTCCAGTCCTTCTGTAATGAATCCAGCAAGGTCATAATAATCCTTTTTGTTCTCTGATGGCAGAATGATGCAGGTAACACCTGCCCTCTTTGCCTGTGGAGAGAAAAAGTTGGCTGTCTTTTGAGTCCTACGAATCCTTCCATGTACCAGAAACACCCCCATTTCTGAAACTAATTGAGGAGCATGGTCCAGGCTTTACTCTCCCACCAAGGGCATTCCTGAGAGGTATGATCGGGGTGAAGCATGTTCTAGATCCCCCCTCAAGCCCCAAAACTCATGGCACTCTCCAGTGCCATCTCAGCTGCAGGGACAGGTGAGGGGGAGGCATTTTAGTTGGACTATGTCAGGAACTTGGAGGATTGTTTAAAACATTCATACTATTTTACAGTTTTAAGTGTTCCAGCCTGGGTGAGGATAAAGCCTAGGATGAAAGCAAGAGTTAGAAACAACCTACCCCATCAATACCCTTAGCACAATTCTACAGAACCTTTTGATAGGGATACCTTCCCTGGAAGGAACACAGAAAGCAGAGCTGCTCCTCCCAGGACAGGTACCCATCACTTTAGGGGTGATCCTGCATTTAGGCCTGTGGCCACTCACTCCTCCAAGTGCAGCCAGTCAGCGCCATAGCACAGGTTAGTCCTGTAGTGACTGCTACAAGCTACTCATTTTTAAGTCATACAAAGAAAAGAAATCACATTGCACAAGGCTGTTGCCCAAATATATCTGGGGATGGAATACTGATGTGGAGCCTCAGCTCAACAGAGGAAGACCTAATAACATTCTTGACAGAAAACTGTGTGCAGTGCAAGGCTAATGTAGGCCAGAATTGTGCAGGTGAAAAGTAGGGAGAGAGATTCAATGCCTGGAAAGGAATTCTGAAAACTGAAAAGGGTTGAAACCAAAAATTACAAGACACTAAGTTCCTTTTAACTAAAACAGACATCAGTATGAAATGTCAGACAAATTCACACTGGAACTAGGGAACAGAGCCTTGATTTTATGAATGTACCTTAGAGATGCTGTCAAATCTCCACTGGATGCCCTCCCTTAAGCAGACAACTCAACAGAGCACAAGTGATTGAACTGTGCTAGTCTAACAGAGCAGACAGCAGACAGTTAAAGCTGTCAGTCACCTTCAATTCTGCCAGTCTAGGTGAAATTGAGCTAGGCCAACACAGGGCTGCCCTGTGCCCTGGCACAGATCCTGAGGTCCCATCCCTTTCCTCACAGCCAAAGACACAGCCAAGATGGCCGTGTTCCCCTGCAGGCTCTTCCAACCTGTGTATGGAATGAAATCACTGCCTCTCCCAGTTCAAGGAGCCACCCCTCTGGCTGTCCCTGTCCCCACTGAGCCCAACCCAGGGCTCTCTCCCACGGACAATGCGCAGGAGACAAGAGAAGACCTCTTACCGCAATAGTCTTCTCTTTGATTCCACCAACAGGAAGAATTTTTCCAGTCAATGACACCTCTCCAGTCATGGCTACGTTCTGCCTCACTGGGGAATTCATGGCCAGTGACAGCAGAGCTGTTACTATGGTACATCCTGCGCTTGGTCCATCCTTTGGGGTTGCTCCCTGTTTAAAAAAACAAAACACAACAACCCCCCTGCTCATTCAAGAAGCAGCACAGCCAGACAATACCCTTGCCCTTGTTTCCACATTGTCCCAGTTTCATGAAGCCTCACAAAGGTTTTCGCATGTGTGAGTGATGGAATCCTGCTATTTGAATTGGCTGAATTTATTAACAACTGTGACATTCCTCACCTTATTAATGAGGAATAATCACTAAGTCCACAAAGTGGCTTCTGGCCTGATGCCACCACCATACTGATTGGGCTCAGGTCTTTGAATAAGCAATATCAGTGGAAAAAAAGAGCACAAACACCTTGAAGCTCTTTGTTAGACCTAAGCCAACCATGGAAACAAGGAACAGAAGTCAACATCACAAGGGGGAGAGTGTCAAGAGTCACAAAGTAGTGCAGGACAATACTGAAAATCATTCAAGGCAGAAAAGATCAGTATATAAAGCCCCACAAAATCCAGGCCTGAACTAGTGACAATCTGGATTTACCTGAGATCAAACCTCTTTGAGGTAAGAGCAGAGGAAATCAGTGTTTGGGAGGAGTAGAGACAGAGATCGTGTCTGCTGTTTTCTCATGTCTCAGGAAATGAATTCACAGACAACAGTGCAGTAGCTGGACAGACATAGAGCAAGCTGCAACAAGGACACTCCGCACATAGCACTCAGTAGTCCAGAAGGAAAGCTCGGGCACAACCACAGTTCAGAATCTCTCTTCAGTAAAGCACCTGCCCAAAGCTTGTTACACAGCATGTGAGCCACTCTGAGCACTGTGTGCATTTATTTTCAGGCCCAAATATTGGACAAATACAATCATTGCCATTACGTGGACTAGGAAGCACGGCAGAGAGATCAGAAGTAGTATTTCCAGTTATGTGTAAAAGACTTAAAGCCTTTAAGAAGGCCTGGTAACACAGAGACATAAACTTTGGTGTCCTTGTAACTTCATACAAGCATTTATCCAAATCACTTATCTCTATGTCATGGTTTCCCCACCTGCACAACAGGGCCTACAGCTACAACAAAAGCTTAGGTTTCCTTAGAAAATTATCCAAGCCTCTGTATTCCTGCCACATGCTTGCTGTATAAAGGAATGGAACCATGGCTCATAAGAAAACCTTCACAGGAACCTGAAGAAAATGCCTTCATTTCTGTGTTTTACTGCTGGAAGAGGGCATTCTGCACAACATATGGACAAATGAAGTGCCTTCCAGCTTTATATCTAGGGGAGCAAACCAGCCTGGCTGCTCCGCATGCTCTGTGAACTCTGCATCAGCTTACCTCTGGCACATGCAAGTGGATATGAGAAGACATAAGAAAGTCATTGTTGGGGTCCTTCTGCATCAGAAAAGCTCTTGCAAATGTGTATGCAATTTTGGCACTCTCTTTCATTACATCTCCTAGTTGCCCTGTTACTTCAAGTGACCCATCTTTGTTCTCCTTGTCTTTGGGTCGCCTCAGGGATGTTTCAATAAACAGAGTGGAACCTCCTAAAAAAAGAAAAGTAAAACAGTATCTGGAAAAAAGTTAAAGGAAAATTAAACCAGAAAGTTTTGGTGAGGTAGAAGCTATGTCAGGCATTTGGAACTGATGCTCTCTGATGAGACATTAGCCCTTGAGTAGAAAGCAGCTGAAACCTGTTCCCCAAATACCTTCAGGAAGGCCAGCTAGAAATCTCAATAGTCTCCATTCACTGCTTTTTTGGACTTAATCTTCTAAGAACACAGATGCAATCCCTATTTAATGGAAATAATCAAGTTCTTATAATGGTTTCAGGTTGTTTGTTTCCTCCAGAGAGTAAACTGAGTTCATATCATAAAACACTTTTAGCCACTTCAGTTCCCCAGTGCCAGGTATCTATTTAGCTTTTCCACCATACTGATAATTTCCCTCTTAACTATTTTATTTCTATCCAAGGTCAATTTGAATATGCTGAGGTCATCTCCTTTGCTGTGTGCTGTATTTCCATCCTGTAGTGCACATAAGTCCCCAAGCTCCTAGGTGAGTAATCCAATGAATGGTAAGCAGCCAACTGCACCCACCCCACAGGGTGCTGGAACACCTGTACCTGCCCTCAACATCAAAAGTCAAGTCAGTGTTGCACATCACTGATGAGACACAGCATTCCTCAGCTGTAGCACCTCCTGCTGCTGTTAAAGCAGACCAGGTCTTATCCACTCTGAAAGCCCTTATGCTTTTAGTCACTGCTCTTCCTAATGTATGTCATTTGTATGGGATATGGAGCTCAAAGAGAAAACATGCTGGCCCAAAGCTAAGATGAGCCTGGGTAAAGGCTAAGAAAGGCTCCCTTCTTCAAGGAAGTAGTATTCAGGATCCAAATGCCAAAGGAAGTTCCTTTTACTGGTGCCTGTAGAAGAATGTCACTGGATTCAGTTCTGTTTGACTATCACATTCAGTTTTTGAAAATTATACAGAAATGCAGACATGAACCCAAAATTAATTTTGTCTCACCCATAGCTGTCCAGGCCAGACCCATCACCACTCCCGGGGGAGTGGTTTCATACATGCGATCCACAGTGAAGATGGGCTTTCCTACAAAGTCCTGCAGATTTTCAGGTGTTATTTGGACCGTCTCTGCTTCTCCACTCACAATTTTATAGGCAGATTTCCTCAATACCTGGGTGAGATAGTAATTGATCTCTGTAGAAAAAGCTGAGAAGGCTGATGCACAGTGGTCACAGTTCCACATAACTTTCCCTCACCTTTTCTACTTGTTTCTGCAGATTCCTCACCCCACTCTCTCTGCAGTACTGTTTGATGAGAACAGTCAGGACATCTGATGTGATTTGGGCTTTGTTTTCATCCAAGCCACACAGAACTCGTGCTTGAGGGACCAAGTATCTCTGAAAGAAATAATCCCCAACATCCTTCTCTTAGTATTTGTGACAAAAGCCTGGTGGTTCCAATTCATTCAATGTGTTAACTCAATGCTGCTTTCTGCTGTCCACAGCCTAGGGAACACTGGAGTTACTTTAACTGTGTGTTCAAATCAAAGGAACTCTGTCCAAAATACCACGTGCCTAATTTTTTTGGACAAAGTTGAATGTAAATATGTAAGCCTGAATCTGCCGAAATAAATTTATCAGCTGTAATTCACATAAAGCACAACAGTGATTTCTCTTACCTCTGCAATTGCAAGTTTCTCTTCTGCTACATATCCTGACACATTGATCACTTCCATTCTGTCCCGCAGTGGCTCTGGAATGGTTTCTGTCACATTGGCAGTACAAATAAAAAGTACCTGGAAGCATTACAAGATCCTATTAAGCACTTTCATTAACCTGCTGCTTTACTCCAAGTACTAGTCCCTAAGTTCTGCATTCCTCTGTCTGAAGGGCTAGAGCAAGATCACCTTCGCTGTGGAATTAGTTTTTATTAGAAGTTTTGGATTCTAGAACTATATAATAGCATGTTCCCTACCTCCAAAATAAATGTTTAGAAATACACAATGCACAAACCAGGAAATTGGAATGGTTTGACAGGGACCAGGAAACAGGAGATCTAGATCTCACTCAGTTGTTCTTTCTACCTTCTAGGAAATTAGCACAGAATGAACCTATTATCTATACCTATTCCTAATACATCTATTATACATCCTAATACATCAATTCTGAAATTTATGTCCGCTGCACAAGTCCAATAGTGTGTAAAGATGACCAATTTCAAAAGCTTCATAGCAGCATTAGGCCACCTCCCTTGACAGCAGCTCTGCCAATCATTATGTAAAGGAAAACTCTTACCTTTCCTAGTGCAGACCACACATCTGTTTGTCCCTGGCTCTACAAGGAGTTAGGGCTACAGAACATATGCTGGTGATCATGTTCTTTCATGTACACACACTTCAGTTAAAGCCAGCAGAGACAGCTGTTTACCATTTATGTTCCATCTGACTTTCCAACTGAACAGAATGTCAGCATCTTTTCATGGACATGAAATCTCTGCATTGATACACATTCAAACATTCTGGCCCTACAACCTCTGCAGAAAAGAGAAATACCTTTGATAAATCCACAGGAACATCAAGATAATGATCCAAGAAGTTAGAGTTCTGTTCTGGATCCAACAGTTCTAGAAGGGCCGAGGATGGATCCCCTTGATAGCCTCTTCCTATTTTATCTACCTGTGAGAGAAGAAAATTTAATGCTCTGAGAAGTTTCCTACCATGATAAATTCTCAAGCAAGATTTTTTCAACGCTCCATTCATGAGTGTTCATTAACATCCAGGCCCAGTCTACCACTTTTCTGTGCACTCATCCAAGTCCCCACTACCTTCCTGTGTGGCACAATACATATAAGACACAGGATTTTTGAGTGTTGCAGAAAATCACCATGACGCACAGGCAACGTGCATACAATAAAAAGCACTACTACCAGTGGGCTAGTACTTGTTAAGCTGAGATAAGCTACAGGCACAGACCAGAACACTTACCTCACAGTGGGAGGACTGGGAGTGCTAGCTTACACCACTTCCCAAATAGATAAGCTCAGATACTCTCCTTACTCTGCCCAAGGTGAAAAGTGCCTACACACAGCCATTCAAGCTGAGCCCTGTTAGTGACCTGGGCTGCTGTCACAGTTGTAAGTTGAGTGAGGCTTGTGGGGACTTCCTGAAGTCATCTTGACCAACCCCACTGCTCATGCACTGCTAAGGTCCACTAGAGCCAGCTGCTCAGGACCATGGCCAAGGTCATTGACTCTTACAGCACTGTGAACTCTCCTTCTGAGGATACAAACAGGGCCACTGCTTCTTCTCCCTTGGGAGTAGCATTAACTGGATGACCTTAATGAAATTTGCTGCTACAGCCAAGTCAGGGCTTCTGGCCAACACCACTCAAGTGGCATAACCTCCAGGTTCATTACCTTTCACATCAAGATACTCACTGGTTACATCACGCTGCAACGGATGACAGTTTATTGGTCCCCCATACCATTTCCAAGACATCTGCTGTTGGTCCTTCCCAGGTATGGTGCACAAGAAGGCCAGAAAGACCTTCAGTCTATTCTGAGCACCTGCTATTACATCCTGTCCTTATTTGCTTCTCCACAAAGCATTAGGCTGGTATCCCCGACTCATTTATTCTCAAATCAGACCACAAATTGACTTATTCCTTATAGTCCTGCTTTAGACCTACTGAGAGTGACTCTTGCTAATCATCACACTGGGAATACTGGATTTGTACACAGTAATGTGCCCACACCTATGTAGGAAACACAAGAACTATGAAAACCTCTGAATATCCAGCCAGGTCCATTAGGATCCAAAAAGCTATAATTTAATCAGAAGGACACAACTAAAATTTCAAAGTTGGAGTCTGTTATAAGGAGAGAAAACAAAGCGTCTAAGGTGTCAGTGTCACCCAGAGAACTTGAGAGCCCAGCCTCATTTAAACAGAAAGAACTGCTTCACCTTTTCTATGGGGATCAAGAATTGATACAAGTCTTTAAGAGCAAATCTTAGAAGAAAGACCAAATACTTCACCTCATCAATCAGTATAAGTGGATTCTCTGTCTTGGTCTTCTTCAGACACTGGATGATTTTTCCTGGCATTGCTCCAACATATGTCCTCCTGTTTTACCAGAGACTGTATTTAGGGAACCATTGCGAAGCACAGCACATATCAGAGCATACACCACACACAGGTGATAGAACAAGTATATCCTGCTGGGAAACAAATCTTTATTTCTTCAATATCTATCAAAAGCATTCTCCATCACCATATTAAGCACCAAGACCCACCTAGTTTGTCTCTAATAAAGAATTGACATGAATTTTGGCAAAATACTCCTGGACTACAGTTTTTATCTTTAGTTTTAACCACTTCTCAATTAGAGGAAAGCAAAGAGGTAAGGCTGAGAATAGAGATGTTTGAATTTTCATGGGTTTTGGGTAAGAAATGTTAGAAAAAGTAACATTTCACTTCCTCGCTTGATAGGAACAAAAAGACCAGTGTAAATCAAAAGATCCTGAAGGATCAAACTTAATAGCAAAACATAATCTACCTGTTAGAGATTGTTTCTGCTATCCAGAAACAAGCAGAAGCAGAGGAAGAGAGTAACAACAGAGTGAATGCCAAGAGGCACAGAAAAGAAAATATCTGAAAAACACAGAAAATAGTTCTCTCTGCTGCTGTGTAGGGCAGAGACTTGCAGGTTCAATTTACTCCACAGAATGGCTACTCTTACTGGTTTGAAAACACTGCTGGTTTTATGTTCAGATGCAGACCCTCTCCTCTGCTTTGGTGAGGCCACATCTGGAGTGTAGTGTCCACTTCTGGACTTCCCAGTTCAAGAGAGACAAGAAACTGCTGGGGAGGGTCCAGTGGAGGGCTATGAAGATGAGGAGGCAACTGGAGCATCTCTCATGGGAAAGGTTGAGGGAGCTGGGCCTGTTTAGCCTGGAGAAGGGATAACTGAAAGGGGATCTTATAAATATATACAAATATCAGAAGGGTGGGGGTCAAGAATACAGGGCCAGACTCTTGCCAGGGGTGATCAGTGACAGGGCACAGGGCAATGGGAACAAAATGAAACACAGGAAGTTCCACCTGAATATGAGGGAAAGGTTCTGTACTTTGAGGGAGGCAGAGCCCTGGAACAGGCTGCCCAGAGAGGTTGTGGGATCTGTTTCTCTGGAGACATTTGAAACTTGTCTGGACATCATCCTGTGCAACCTGCTGTAGCTGAATCTGCTTTAGCAGGGGAATGGTCCAGATGATCTCCAAATGTCACTTTCGATCCCAACTGTTCTAGGATTTTGTGTATGTGGAACAAAAAAAACTCCTATGGAAGGGTCAGATCTACCGATTTTTTATTCATTTCTTGTTCTCCCCATGAATGTTCTTGTTTCCAAGTTTTCCTCATGCGGCACCTCCATCCTGATTATTTGGAAACCAAGTCTCAGTCACACCTGAACACACATGTGAATGACCCTGTTCAAACTGTCACCATTCTCCAGTTCTGACATTTACAGACAGGCATGTATTAGCATTTGGCACCAGTCCAATGGTTTTGGGTAGCTCACTCAGCTTTTCAAAGCTGAGAATATACAAGAAACAGGGAGCAACTGTGCTTAAAAACACCAATACAATTATGTTCCAAACTCTACCCTTTGCTACCTTTTTAATCTCTATCTCAACTCCTGTCAGCAAGGGTTAGCAGAACAGAGATGAAAATTACACACACTCTCCAAGTCCAGTGAGGTTCCTATTTACATTAGTAAAAACTGCTGGATAGAGAAACTGCTGAAGTTACACTCACCTGTGTCCTTTTATTTCTGCTACATCAGTCATCCCTCCAACACTGAAGCGGAAGTACTCTCTGTTTAGGGCTCTGGCAATGGAGCGGGCAATACTGGTTTTGCCGACTCCAGGGGGACCATAGAAACACAGAATCTTCCCCTGGGTGGATCCTCGCAGCTGGCTGACTGCAATAAATTCCTGTAAAATACATAAAGCACCAGCAGTGAACAGAAGGGAACGTCAGCAACAACAAAATGCATCTGGTATCAGGTCAAGCAGTGATTACAAAACAAGCATCATACACAAAACTGGTCCTCAAAGGATTTGGGGAGGGCAAGGGGAAAAGCTAAGTCAGGAAACTGATGCACTTTTTTCCCCTCTGGTTATTTACATACTTCGTTGTTCCCAGGTTCTGTGTTCTGTATCATCTCACCAGAAGAAGCAGTTGCTCTCACCACTGCCTTGGAGTGAGAAGACAGAGTTCTAGTTCTTCTCCCAGCTTCCCTTGTTCTCACTTGAGTCTCTCAAGCTCCATGTAAGCATCTCCTACTGTACCACTCCCCATGTGCTAAGTTAAGCTTGCTTCATTTCACACTTCTATGCCAGAAAACTCTCAAGTAACACTGAACAGTTGAGGAATCAAAAGATCACAGTTCAGAACTGAAGCCTTAACTGATTATACACTTATAGTGAAGAAATGACTGAGCAAGTATGGAAGAAATCCAGAGACTGCTTCCCTTGGACACTTACTTGCCCAGCACTAAGTGCAAACCAGAATATTGCAGTTTGAAATGAGAATATGACCTTCACTGCCACAAGTAATTAAGCACATTAACTAATCACCAGAACATTTGAGTCCTTCATGCAGCTTTCTGTTTGATGCATGAATTAACACCAATTCAATGGAGACTGCAATGTGAAAATGCCTAATGTTAAGCAGAGTGCAAAATGGGACACAGAAATTGGACACACTGCCTTCTCCTGCCTTACCAGAATTCGCTTCTTCACATCATCCATTCCATAGTGATCCTCCTCCAGCACCGCTTGGGCTCTGGCCAGCTCCAGGTTCTCTTCACTACACTTACCCCACGGGATAGATGTCAGCCAGTCCAAGTAGTTCCGTGTAACACTGACAGAAATACACAAATGAGAGTGATATGACAATCATCAGCTCATGTCTTCCTCCACCACCTTCCAAAACAACTTTATCCAGAAAAAGTGGGATATAAACTACTTGTGGAAGTGAGTCTATGAAAAGAACATCACTATCTCGGCAGTCACTGCTAACTTTTTTCACAGTCTTCAATCCCTTGTCAAAATCAATCCCCCACAAAAAAACCAAAGCTTTTTTCACAGCTTTTGCTTTTCTCTAACAAAGAACCTCCAATATACCATGAAAAGACTTAAATTTCTGCACACAATTTCCCTGTAACATTGTTTCGGTGTGGAACTCGCTCCTGTCTGAAAAGGAATAGGACTGCTTGTACACTTTGCACCACATCAATTGCTTCCATCAGGTCACGAAACTTACAACTAGAAAAAGTTTTCTGTCCCCACAGTAAACTAAGACATGGTAGAGATGAAAGATTCCTTGCTCAGAAGCAAGGAAAAACAGCTGGATGTACAACACCACAGAGAACGGTTTAAGACTGGGATAATGAAGTCAGTATGGAAGCTTACAGTAGAGATAATCAGCGTAAACACTGAAGAGAACACAAGTGTGTCAAAGCACTACTCACTGTTCTAAAACTATGCACTTAGATCAGGAATTCAAGTGTACAGGGAGGTCTGCACAATACAGTAACTAGTAAGTTATGCACAGTCATTGACACATGGAAGCACAGCTGGGCTGTCTGGGCCCAGGATTCACCTGATGGCAATCGCCATGCCACCAGAGCTTTGGCTTTTTTCTCCCAAGTACTTCCTTTGCAAACTTGCAACCACTGTTACAGCTCTGAAGGAAAGAGAAGGGCACTAATGCTGGCTGTGGAGCCCAGTGTGTCTTTTCTATGATTACCAAGATGCTGCTCATTCAAAGGCATGTTTGCCCTCAAACAGAGTCTTTTATTCTGTAAAAGATACTTTTAAAAGCAGAGACCCAGAACATTAAGAGATGAGTACACCAATTGCTATACTGTATAAGCGCACTCTGACTCAACAGACAAGAAATGTTTAATTCAACCTCGGTTTCTGACAATTCATGTCACAGAACATGTGTTATAAACTATTCACTCCTTACCACTTCAAACCCTGCCCCAACACTTCAGGGATCACCTCAGGTAGCTTAGCCAATGTCATGTATTAGCTTCTCTTCTCTCACATCTACTGAAAATGTCAAAGTACAAGGAATAGGAGCCAAAACTGAGGGCAGAAAAAGAATCACTGCACACCTCATGAGGAACTAACTGCACATTTTGTATCTCTAGTATTAGACTGCAAGAGAAGACAGAAGACCTAAAATGATCAAAAGAGGTAGACTACATAAGTAAACACAGGCAATTTGGAGAAAAATCCCATAATGATGATATGCTACAAACAGAAAAAACAAGAGGGGAAGGAAAGAGAGGGGAGGGGAGAAGGCTAAGGTGAGTGCTTCACAGAACTGCACTGATGTCTCATTCTCCAAACGAACCCTGACAGCATGACATGGCTGTGCACTCACTTGAATTCTGAGGAGTGATTATCCAACAGGCCCAACTTGTTCAACTCTTCATCAATCACATCCATGACATGTTTTGGCACTACCAGCTCCTTTAGTCGCTCACGGAATTTCTCTTCTATAGCATCCTTGTCCTCTTTTTCCAGACCTAGTTCTTTCTTAATGATCTTCAATTGCTCTTGAAGAAGATATTTGCGATGTGTTTGCTTGATCTTCTCCTCAACCTACACAAAACAAAAAATGCAGTAACTAATAGGTTCCTGGTACAGCCCATCTAACATCAAACACTTCCAAATACTTCTCAGTTATGACATTCCCAGCAACTGAAAATACTACTTGGAACTCATCTGCAGTGTATTCAAACACAAGAAGTGACTCAACAACATTCTCCAGCACCCTCCGTATCTTGGTGGCCTTCACTGGCCATGATTCAGTGCTTCAATATTCTGTTTGTGCTGGGGAGACCAAAAGCTGGGCAGAGTAAAACAGATGTGACCTCCTTAGTACCAAGCAGAGAGGGCTAACCACTACTCTCCACCTGCTGCCTACAAAGGGCAAGTAAAGCCCAGTATACAGTTGGCCTTCCTTGCCACAAGGACATTCTGCTAATTCAGGGTGAGCTTCCTGTACATCAGGGCTTCAAAGTCCTCTTTTGTATAGCTGTGTTCTATCTGGTTATTCCAGGCCTCATCTGGGACTGTGAATTTCTCTTGGCAGAACTTAAGGAAGTTCTTACTGACTCCCTGAGGAGATACCACTAGTAGCTGGCTGAAGTTAGATGTTACCATGTTGATCACAAACTTTTCTGCTCATTAGTCTAGCCAATTTTTTCACCAACCTCATACTACATATTTCCAGACCGTAACATCCCAATTTATTCAGAATACTATTATGGTTGACCTCAACAAAGGCTATGCAAATGTTAAGGTATACAACAGTTATCGCTAGAATCATAGAATCATTTAGGTAGGAAAAGACCTCTGAGATCATTGAGTCCAACCATTAACCCAGCACTGCCAAGCCCACCATTAAAACATGTTTCCTTTTTGTGCTCTGGGCCTTCTCATAAGAGAAGACAATTAGGCAGTTTGCTTTTGGGAAATCCCTTCTGGCTGTTCCAAATCATGTTCTTCTTCATTTGCCTGTGCAGGACTTATTGGAGAAATTTCCCCTTAATCTTCCCAGGGACTGGGGGCAGGCTAACACGCCTACAGTCATCCCTGATTCTCCTTCTTTAAGATGGGCATGGCATTTACCTTTTTCTGCTTCCCAGGAACCTCTCCCATGACCACAGTGCTTTAAAGATGAGTGAAAAAACAAAATAATGACATTGATAAGCCCTCTCAGCATTCTTGGATGCACATCTGGTCCCACAGGCTGCATCTGTTCAATTTGCTTAAGAAGTCTCCAACAATTCCAACCCCAGTCCAAAAGCATTTTGCACTTAACTTAAAAGCCCTAGTTACTGGGAGTTAACAAACAAAATATGACTCAGTATACTCAAATATTTGTACTTCATACACTTCATTACCATTTAGATGTAGTTACCGTATTCTGATTAAATCTTACAACAGTCAGGAACTACTGCAGTTCACGGGACTTAGCAGAAGGTCTTTTGAAATAACATTGTGCTATTTACACTAGTACATGCTATATACAGTATTATGCTGTACATTGTTACACAGATGCTTGGTAAACTGCAGACCTCTAGATTTATCTGCTTGCATGAAATTATGATTTGGACACAATTTAACAGCAGATGCTGTAGCCTAATGTCTTGTTATTTCTACCATGTGCATGAAAAAACAGATTTCTAGCAGAAGAACAGAAAACCTTAAATCTAAATATTGTACTCTTTAGAGCATGTACCCATACTAAGCATCACAGCAGTGGATGCAATATAAATATACACAAGGTATTTGTTACTCCAGAAACTTACCTCTCTTCCAAGGCGCTGTTGAAGTTTGCTCAGCTCATATTCCTTTTTCAGAAGGGAAAGAGCTTTGTAAAGCCGTTTGGGAATCTGAAAAAGATGGACACAAAATGCGTTTTGAGACACCATACCCTTGTAAAGTTTCACACACATACATATATATATATATACATACATATATATATATATATACTTTCTCCTTCCCACTGAGAAAGGCAGAATAAAAAACTTCAATAGGTTGTCTGGGAGAGCTTTACAGCGCGTGCAGATGTGGAAAGGCAAACATGTAGCAACTCCACAGCACACAAAAAAAATTATTTGCCACCAAAGATGCAGAGCACTCTGATTTACCCACAATAAATCAGTACTAATGACCAACTATATCCTTCAATGGGAATCTAATCACTGATACTAAGATATCATCAAAAGTAGCTTCTGTACAGAGGCTGGTAAAAACACTGTGACATTCAACAGATATACTGATTCTATTTGCATCGCTTGAGTTAAAAACTTCATCTTACACTGGTTTCTTCCAAGATGTCTTGAAGTTCGTGTGACTCTGCCCCTGTTAGGGCTGCACCCATGTCACTCAGATAGATAGGGTTATCTACCACACGCTGTCCAGCCTGCATCATCTGAAGAACGGACTCTCTGAAAATAAAAGGTAAAAAACCCCAAAATGCTCTGTAAACTTACATGCAAAATGGAGTATCCTTATTTACTTGTTATGACAGTGCAATAAAATGAAACACAGCTCAGTTTCATAGCAAAGTAACTATTTTTGAAATTTGACTTTATCAATACTCAGTAACAAACAGATAAATCACTTGATTAGAGGAATGGTCACTGATATATAAAGGAAAAGACATACCTGTACAAGGGGTTCAAGGCAATGATGTCCCTGATTGTTTTAACAATTTCTGCAGTAAGTGCCTAAAAACACAACAAAAATTTAATCACTGAAAGAATGGAAAAGGATAGGAAAGATCTTGGTACAAATATGACATTCCCCAGACTCTGGCCACTCGCTGCAGTGGTGGGCTGTGATGGTTCTCAGTGCTGGGGCAGTTCCTGCTCACAGGAAAGGCAACAGGGCCTACAGGGTGGCTTTCTGCATGCGCAGAACTTGACTGGCTCTTGGCCAGAGGATACGATCAGGTTGAACACTCAAGCCACCTTCAAGCAAACACTCAGTTTAATAGAGGCCATCACACAGATTTAAGCACAGCCCAGCAACTTTTTGAAGTCAACAGTACTAAGGAACTGAACTGCTGCAATGAAAATTCTTTACTTCCATACAATCCCCTATGTGCAGTGACTGTAAGAAGGAACTAGTTTCTGCAGCCTGAAATTAGAACCTGATTTTAGAACTCTTCCTTTTAAGCAAGGGCTGTAGGTGCAATTCTACAGGACAAGTCCAGGCTTGTAAACTAATTCACTTACCTTAACCTCTTCTGTGATCTGAAAATCTTCATGAACCACATTCTCTACTTCTACCATGAGAACTTCCTGCGAAGAAGCAGCTACAGGATCTAGTACCAACTCCACAGCTTGGTCCTTTGCTCCAGGCTCCTCTTCAGCCTCCTTCTTAGATCGCTTCTGTTTCCTTCTAATTTTTTGTTTGTTCTCAGGCTCCTCAGGCTCAACCTCTAGTTGCTTGTTTATACGAATCCTTAAAGCAAAAAGAAACCAGCAACAATCAATCCCCCTGTTACATGTGATTTCAGCTCTTCAGCATGAAAAGGAGAGAGTCTAGCTTGTATTTTTAACAAGCTAAAATTTAGAAAGGAGAGGACCTACGTTTGCAAGACACCAAGTTTCATTACTGGCTTTTATGCAGGAGTTTCCTTTTCTATGTGTTTCCCTATAAATGCTCCTTAAATCTGATATCCAGTGTGGTTCCTATGGACACGACTGACCAGTGCTCCATGGCTCAATCAAATATAAAGACCAATTCCGAAGTCATACCCGTGGAATACCAAACTCGTCCAAGTTACAGGGCAATATTTCTATTCCAAGAAACCCCAAACCAGCTGCTTATTTCCAAAATGCAATCAAACATGGCTGTGCTTTGATAATGCAGCAGGAAGTCTAAGATTTCATTTAAAAGGGAGTTGACTTGTGAACTCACATAAATTCAGCTTTGACAGTACTGTTCATTCTTTGCTGTCCAGAACAAATGTAAGTGAAGAAAAGTGAGGGGAAGGAAAAAAAGCCATGATTCAAAGCAAAACCCATCCTGGATCTATCTCTTCCACCATGTTTCCATCCTTGTATTTTTCCTTCTAAGAGAAACTACTTATTTGATGGTTTTAAAAATAAAATTTCTTAACTGTCTTAATTAGAAATATCTAGCATAAATGGCTAAAGCTAGATTTTCAGCAATAATCATATTTTCTTCAGTTCTGGGGAAAATTTACATAGGCAAGACATAATAAAGTTCTGAATCCCCCCCCCGTTGTGTTTGTAAGCAAAAATACTGCCTCAAATTAGTTCCAGAGACTTTTTTTTCACCACTACTAAACCGTGCTGTACTTGTCAAAGTAACTGCTAAACTTCAGCTTAATGAATGTTTGTTTGCATTACATCACAGTTGATATGACAATGACATGCACTGTCCCTTTTGTTTTGCAACTAACCTGTCACAGCTGTGACAGTACATGGAATATCCTGACACTCTCGGGATATGGTGTGGTACCAAAGCAGAAACTTGCCATACACAAGTTGCGTAGAAAAATGCATGTATGTGGTGAAAGTGATAAGGGATGTCTCTGTTTATACAGAAGCCTAGTGCGATGCAGTAAGGTACTAGTAACCAACCTTCGGTGTCCCATGACTATCATGCGCAACTTGTCTCCAAGGTCCTGCATTTCATGAATCTGGACAAAAGTTCCCATTTGGTATATTTCATTCAGATCCTCCACCACATCAGATTCATTGCTGTTGAACAAAAAAATTGGAGTAGATATTCAGAAACTTGAGATACCAGGTCAGATTAAAAAAAAAAAAGAAAAAAATCACTGGTTGCAGAACTTTTAACTGGACTTAGTGGCAAAGACACTTAATCCCCATTGCTACCACCATGTAACCCCTTTTCAAATCACCCAAGTACCTGGACAGCTCATCTCCTTCCCAAACAACATCACCCTTTTCTACAGCAAGACTCCAGCTCCCAGCAGTGCTGGTGGTGGCAACAAAAACTGTCACAGCATGAGGATGATCCAAGACCAGCCACAATTTCTACAATGCTATGCAAGGCGGGGCATTTAGGATAATAACTTTTAGTGTAAATGCAACCTGGACAACTAATTTTTGTATTTTTTAAAAAGATCAAGAGAAAGAACTTACTTGTCATCCTTTTTAAGAAAAACACCAGCATAAGGCTGGGCAAGACGAACTTTCCTCCTCAGCAGCTCAACCAGCTTCTTATTTTTCACCTAGGACAACAGGTATGTGATCAGAGGTGGATTTTCCGTAATATTTGCACTCCCAGGGTGTAATGCCAGGCATGATGACACCCTATAACTAAATTATGAAGTCAGAGCTTGTATTGTCCCCGTTAGGGAACAGTAATATAGAAGTGGAAAAAATTGTAGAGAAACAAGAAATTTAAGTGCTTAGAATAAGTCACTTCTCAGTCAAGATAAGACAAGCTCAAAGGCTGGGGGAGGAACTAGACCTAATCTGTACAAGTCTTACAAGCAAGAAACCTGAGTTACTTGAACAGTACCTTGTAAGTTTCTGTTGCTATCACTGTTCCTTTCCCCTTCCCTACCTGTAGGTCCTAGCTCTCTGCTCCTGATGGGGAGCTAGTTCACTCTTCCCTATCAGTTGCCTGAATTTTTCCCCTAAACTCTAGTTAAAATCCTCTCCTCCAAAGCCTCTTCTGCTCAATTCCTTTCCTACAGCCACAAGCCTGAGTTCTTGCTTTGAGTTTCAACCAGTATTTCTTCCTGGTTTAATTTCTTACTCCCCTCTGCTCTCTAGACGCCACATACCTGGACCTTTTCCTGGCAGACCTCCCAGCACCACTGGAATGGTTATTACAGCAGGCTGAATCCTCAGTGACCAAGAAAATAACTCCTTGTGAATTCTGCTGTTGCATGAAGTCACCCTGCCAACCACTGAGTGTTCTTCAAAGTGATGGACATAAGCTGCATTGCTCAATGTTTGCTAACAACCAGCATGGTTCTGATAGAACAGCACAAGCAACAGCACCACTGTTGGCCTATTCTAATCTCGGCACATCTATTCCAATTTTGCACAAAGTTTAGCAAAAATATGCTTACCAATGTCACAGACATTAACAGGAAGAAAATTAATAATTCCATAGGCACTGTAGAGACTTGACCTTGTCAGGCAAATTGCAGCACAATAAATTCACAGGGTAAGAGAGAACATTTAACATTCTGTGAGACACTGTTGACCTGTGCATTGAAATTGACAACTTTCATAGGACTGCATGCTCTTAGTAGTATAGAATCTTCTCCTTCCCCTTACACATCTATAAAGACATTAGAAGCTGCATATATTAGATTTGAACATGCAGAAAAATACCATAGTAGAAACAACAACAGGAACAAGAAAATATTGATTTGTTTCATACTACATTTACTTCAGACTGGCAATACATCAGAGAGGCACAAAATTACAAGTACTTGTTCCAGGATGGGTTTCATTCAGGAAGAAAAAGTATTTCTGGCCTGTGAGCTCAAGTCACACATCAGTGATATAATTTATAGCTCTTAAAATCCTTGTAAGGTGCAGAGGGGAAAGATCACACTCTGAAATGGTGACTGCCATCCCCATCCCTCAGCACCCCCTCCCACCGCAGCTGTACTGCTCTACACCGAATTCCTTCTTTTTCTTTGCAGCTCAGAGCTTGCTGCCTTCACCAACACGGGTCTCGGTGCTCTGACACCAACCCACGGCGCCGGAACAAGGACACGTTTGCTTAACCTTCATCAGAGAACACAAAGACAACGAACTTCGAGAGAGTGTGTGTGAATCGACGACCTTCTCTGTTAGAAACAAAGCTGCTGACGCAATAACAGTGAAACTTCAACTGGCCCAAAAGAAACCGCTATCCCGATAGGAGCCGGTTACAAAGCTCGAGCTAAAGGCTGAGCAGCGGCTGCCCGTAGAGGTCACGCACGCGGCTGCCTTGCTCTGCAGTTCAAGGAACCTGCCAAGGCAAACAATTCGGCCTGGAGATGCGGCCCGGAGATGGTCAGCTGGTGACCCCTGCACGGCCGGGACCCCCGCCCGAGGCCGCAACACTGGGCTGAGCCGCCTCCAGCAGCTCTGCGAGCCAGCTCAGAGCCCCTCCCGCCCGCGGTCCAGGCACCTTCAAGGCAGCGGCAGCTCCCACCCAGGCCGGGCCGGCGGAGCAGAGCCCCGGCCCCGGGACCGACGGCTCGGCGGCAGCTCACCTCGATGATCTTGATGAAGCGCGGGAAGACGGGGTTGCGCGTCACGGCGATGAGCGGGACGTTGGGGAAATGCTCCGGGACGAGCAGCGGCGTCAACGCCGTTATGACCGGCCCGGTCCCGCCGCCGTCCGCCCCCCCGCCGCCGCCGCCGCCGCCGCTATCCTCGCCGCCGCCTTCCAGTGCGTCGCCTCCCGACAGACCGCCGGGGCTGCGCTGCTGCCAGCGCGGGCC
>JAWWMJ010000111.1:5344693-5359088 GCA_035047045.1 Vireo griseus
TCTTTCAATTCATTGATTGGTGTTTCTTCTTTCCAACAGTATATTAGTTATCTTTACCTTCTAGGTTCTGATGTCTCTCTTAGACTGTTGGATGTCTCAAATCACCGCTGAGCTGTCAGTACTGCCTCCAAGTAACCATTCTACCGACATCCTTTGTAACTTCAAACTGTTTTAATGGATGATCTTTCTGTGATGCATTTCTTCAAAGCTACAAGCATTTCCTCTAATAATTACTTCATTTTTTTCATTCTTCTTGTTCCTCACATCTTTGTTATTTACTTGTCTTTCCTTTGTTTCTAGTGAGTAGGTGAAACTGCTCCCCTACCTCTTTATATTGGAGTGATGGCCAGCTGTACCTTGACAGAAGAAGGTTGTTGGTTTAAGGGGGTCCTCTACTGCATAGAAGGGGGATGAACGATGAGGTAGTCCTAGTGCCACTTTCCAAAGAAGTTTGTACTGTGAAGTTTCCTATGAACAGATCCTGGTCTTGGCATTGCCTGGTAGGTGGGAGATGAGCTGATAAGTGTGGAGCTAATGAAGAGGAGAGAGCAATTTCTCCCTAACTGTGTGGAGTTTGATCGACTTGGCTGCAAAGATTTAGTGACATTGTGGTAAAGGTTTTGAGGACTATCGTTGTGAGGGGGATTCTTGAAAACCAGGATTTTAGAATCGTAGGCACAATTGTTATTGGTAGTAATCTATAAAGTAGTTACTAAATGTTCTTAGGAACTTTCTTTGAAGTCTTTGGTGCTTCACTGCCACATGTGTGAAGTGTCAGTTTTAAGATGATCCAGTTAGAATATCGAAGAGAACTAGCAGCTTCCTGTCAGTCCTATGTATTTATGAGAACTGGAATGCTTTTCTCATTAACTTGCAGCTAATACACAACTAGTAATTTGCTTGTCTATAACTTAATGCTGAAGCTGCACTTTCAAGGCAACAGGATCCCCTTGTATGGGGAATGAATTATTTTATATTTTCAATGGCTGAAGGGTGATACAAATTTTTCTCAGGGCTAAAATTTGATGGATGTGTTCACATTTCCCTTTCAGAAGGTGTCTGGAACTTACTTGGCATTATGAAATTGCTGAGCATACAGTTCACAGTCATAACAGGTTTACTGTATGTAACTGCTTTAAATTAATTAGAAGCTAGAGAGCAGTGCTACAGGAAGGGACCTGGGGGTCCTGGTCAATGGCAGGTTGGATCTGAGTCAGCAGTGCCCAGGAGCCAACCGTGTCCTGGGGGAGGGCATCAGGCCAACTTGGTGAGTATATAGGTATATAGTGTAAAAAAGACATTAAGCTAATAGTGTCCAAGGAAGGGCCAGAAGGAATGGAAAGGGTCTAGAGGGGAAGGTGTATGAGGAGCTGCCGAGGGCACTTGGTTTGTTCAGCCTGGGGAAGGGAAGACTGAGGGGACACCTCAGTGCAGTCTTCAACCTCCTCATGAGGGGAGGCTGAGGGGCAGGTACCAGACTCTACACTCTTGTGACCAGAGATAGAACTTGAGGAAACAGCATGAACCTGGGTCAGGGGAGGTTTAGGTTGGATAGCAGGAGAAGGTTTTCCACCCAGAGGGAGGTTGAGCACATAAGGCTTCTCAGGGCAGTGGTCACAGCACCAAGCCTGAGTTCAAGAAGCGTTGGGACAGTGCTCTTAGTCATAGGGTGGGATTGTTGGTGTGCCCTGTGCAGGACCAGGAGCTGGACTCAATGATCCTGATGGATCCCTTCCAACTCAGCATATTTTATGAAATGCACAGAAGGTGAGCAAACTCAAGTAGTTCCTTTCATACTAATCAGTATAATTTCTTTGTCAGACTTGTAGGATGCTGACATTGCTTCTGTGCTGTTTTGGGATGGGGGTTGCCCTGATTGTTTATTCTACTTGTGTCATGGTAGCTTTTGGACAGAGGAAGGTGTGCTGTTACTTTGAGGGAAAATGTGGCATTCACCACTGACTGTTTGCAGATTCTAGAAACAAGATCTTTTTTTTCCCCCCATGGTGTCTTCAGATGGATTAGTGGGTGCGAAGTTAGGCTGAGTGACATATCCTAATAATTCACACCCAGACACCATAAAGATCTAGTTAATTGACAAGATAGAGCTATCTAAATGCATTAATACTTTTGTTAACGCTTTTTGGAATTCATTATAAATATTTTATCTACGTTGCAAAGTAGTTGGCCTGCCTCATGACTTTCTTTTTCCTCTCATATGAAAATAAACTTCTTTTTTCTTTTCTGACTTGTAACATTGGCAGAAGTATCTCTTTTCCTCACATCAGTTCTATTCATCATAACATCATTTGTGAAGTTTGGCCATAAATGATCCAGTTGTGTTTCTCGTTCTTTCTGACATGAAGTGTGTCTGGATTTTGCTTGTGGAGGTCTTTCTGCTGATCAGCTCTTGGTATGGCAGTTTCCTGTTTGCTTTGAGTCTATTTGTAGCTATTGAAAGAGAATCTTGTGTCGTTATCAACACCTTTAGAATTTAGAATCTCTTCATACATTACACTTAGCGTGATTATTCTGCTCTTCATAATGTAAATGATGAGAAAATCCCCAAGAACATTTTTTGTGGCCTGCAATGTTTCAATGAGCATAATTAAACCTATCTTTGAATTTTCATTTTCTTGACTCTCAGATAAGTGTTTAACAAGTGATAAATTACCACTCCAAGTATTTTCAGTCATTTAACAGCCTAATTGCTGTTCTTTTCAACATTGATTCATTGTTCACAGGTCTGGTACACTTTTTCTCTCAGGTGATGCATTACAAAGAGTTACAGTTGGAGTAGCTGTTCTTAACTTGTATGCTTCTGGTGTGGAAAAGTGCTTCTTGATATCCAAGCAAGGACTCACCAAGAAGTTGTACTGCAGTTGTTTTTTTTTTCCCTGTCTCATGTAGTTTTCCATGTAATCTGGCACTAATGCATTTCTAAATGTAACTTGGAGTAAATTTAAAAAGAAAGTGTTTGAATCATTGTAGTTCTTGGCTTTAAAAATAAATTCTCTTAACGTGGCTACAGCAGATCTGGTGAGGTCTTGAAAGTTGTTTTCATGACGTGGTTCCTTCTAAAATTTAAAGATTAACATGAATCACCAAGATACTTGGTGGTCTGAGCTGTGTGTCCTGTGAGGAGACTGGGTATGTTCAGCCTAGAGGAAAAAATTCTTCAGCACATTTGGAGCTTAACAGGGTCTGTGAGGAGGTTATTAGAGAGATAGACCCAGGCCCATCATGTTGGGTGTATGTTGGAAGGACAAAAGACAAAAGGTGAGAGGTGGAATGAGATGTTCAGAGTGGAAATAGGGGAAAGGTTGGGTTTTTGTGGTGCTGATGGGTTTTTTTCATCATAAGGGCACTCAAGCAGTAAAAGAGATTACCCTGGGAAGGCTGCTCAGCTTCCATCCTTGGATGTTAAGACCAAGCTGGATAACCTGATTAACCTGGTCTAACAGCATAGCTGACCTTACTCAAAGCAGGAGATCGGACTAGAAACCTCCAACCTGAATTATGCTTTGCTCTTATGGTAGAGGCACAATGGGCTTGGCAGTGAAGAAGGTGACTGCTTTTTTGGCACTTCTCACTGCTGTGCCATGAGGTACTCAGTGAGCCTGAGAACTCTGCAGAGATACACAGTCCTGCAGGTGTTTCTTTCTGTTTTCATAAGAACCATATAATGGTTTGGGTTAGAAGAGACCTTTGAAGACATCTACCAACTCCCCAGTGTTCAGGGACGCCTTCCATTAGACCAGGTTGCTCTGAGCCCTGTCCTGTCTGGCCCTGAATGTTGGCAGGGATGGAGCATCCATAGGTCCATGAATAAACCTGTGCAAGGGCCTCGTCACCCTTGCAGGGAAGAATTTCTTCCCAATATCTAACTTAAATTTATCTTCTGTCAGTGTGAAGCCATCCCTCCTTGTCCAAAGTCCCTCTCCAGCTCTTTTGGGGCCCCTTTAGGCACTGGAAGGGGTGCTAAGGTCTCCCCGGAGCCTTCTCTTCTCCAGGCTAAACACTCCCAGCTCTCCCAGCCTGGCTCCAGAGCAGAGGGGCTCCAGCCCTCAGAGCATCTCCATGGCCTCATCTGGACTGGCTTCAGCAGCTCCACGTCCTCCTGATGTTGTTCCCTGGGGCTGGGGCAGCTCTGCAGGTGGGGTCTCAGCTGAGGGGGCAGAGGGGCAGAATCCCCCCTCCCTGCTGCCCACGCTGGGGGCTCAGGCCAGCACATGGGGGATTTCTGTGTGCCAGTGCCCGTAGCTGGGGCACGTTGAGCTTCTTATCCACCTGCACCCACAAGTCCTTCTTCCCAGGTCTTTTCTCAATCCATTCTCCCCTCATTCTGTGTTTGTGCTTGGGATTGCCCTGACACATGCGTAGGAGTTGCACTTGGCTTTATAGAAGTTCATAATGTTTGCCCAGTTCCACCTCTCCAGCCTCTCTGGATGGCATCCCTTCCCTCCAGCGCATCAGCCACACCACACAGCTTGGTGTCATGGGCAGACTTGCTGTGGGTGCCCTCAGTTCATGTCACTAACAAAGGTATTAAGCAGTGTTGGTCCCAAACTTGGTTTCCACTTGGACACTGAGCTATTGACTGCAACTCTGAGTGCAGCCACCAGCCAATCCCTTATCCAGAGAGTGGTCTAGAGACAAGGATGTCCTGCAGGACAGCGTCAGATGTTTTGCACAAGTCCAGATAGACTGTCAGTTGCTCTTCCCTTGTACACCAACACTAACATTATCATAAAACTCCACCAAATTTGTCAGGCATGGTTTGCTGTAAGTGAAATCATGTTGGCTCTCACCAATCACCACCTTATTTTCCATGTGCCTTAGCACAGTTTCCAGGAGGGTCTGCTCCACGATCTTGTCAGGTGCAGAGGTGAGGCCAGCCTGTAGTCTACCTTTTCTCCCTTTTTGTAAAAAAAGGTTATGTTTCCCCTTTTCCAGTCCCTGGAACTTCCTCACATGGCCACGACTTCTCAATGAATGGAGAATGAGTGGCTTAGCCACTTCCTCTGACAGTTCCCTTAGGACTCATGGATGCATTTCATCAGTTCCCATGGACTCATGCACCTTCAGATGGTCTCAAGCCTGTATTCCTGTAGCAGGTGATCCTTCATTGTGCCAGTTCCTGCTGCTTTTGCCTTTTATAGCTTAGGTGGAGTGCTTGGAGCACTTCTTGGTGAAGAGAGTCAAAAATTGAGTACCTCAGCCTTCTCCATATCCACGGTAACCAGGTCTCCTATTTCCTTCTGGAGAGGGCCTATGTTTGCTACAGCTACCAGTGGTCACGAATCTAGGTTAAAAATCTCATATTAAATAGTATATATGACTTGAAGATGATATCTGTGCATGAGCTATTGAGGTAGTATTTTCTGTTTCTGCATTCTGATTTCCACAGCTTGTGAAGGAAGTTCAGCAGACTTATTAGTACATGTTTTTCTGACAGCACATAGGGATTTATTGATAGTTATTGACTTGATGGTAAAATACGTTAAAGAAATTTAGCCTGTGAAAGCCAGCTCTTGAGGTTTTTGTAGTTATTCATGCAGGTTGAAATATCTGTAATGTGAATAAACTGCAGGAAGGAGTTCTGTGGATTCGGTTGGTTTTCAGTCATGGATTCAATTTGATTTGACAGCCTTAAACCATTCAGGTTTGTACAAGTTCCAGATCTTGAGATTGGAGATGTCTCTGATGCTGATTATTGAAGTTTTTCTTTCCTTCTTACATGCTTGGGCTTTATCTGAACAGCTTCATCAAGACTGACTTGGTTAGAAAATTGACATTTTTTTTCTCCAGATCTTTGTTTTGCCATGTTTCTGTCTGCTTTTTTGAAGAAAAAAGCAAGTCTGTTCCTCAGCTTTTTAAGAACTATGTGCTCTGACTGCTCATCTCTTGGTATAAAGGAGATCTCAGGTTCTCTTACATGCATTCTACCTGAAGTTTGAAGGTTGAGAGGTTTTCCTTCATATATCATGCTTTATTTTCTTTTTATGTTGCTGACAGTTTTGTGGACCTGGCAGATCCATTTTACCATAGGTTAACCTTCAGACACCCTGGTAGAACAAAAGCATACTTGAGAACATGACCGTGTGGCCTGAAGGTTGGCTAGTACAAATAACAGTGGAATTCTTGTCTTGGAGCAGTACTTGACTGGAAAAACTGCAGAACTGCTGAACATCTGCATTTTTGATCCGCAAAAATAAAACCTGGTATGGGGGTTCTTCATTTCATAAGGAAACATGGCATGTGTAAGTGTATGAAAAACATTAGGTGATAGAGAACTCTACATAAATGCATTTAAAAACATCACTAGAAATAGAAACCAAAAACTGGACATTTGCATGGGAAATTTGATACTAGAGTTTTTTACCAAGTGCAGAAATGGATGACTGAGGGCAGTAATACTTTGCTTTTGATATCTTCAATGAAAACATTTACCCAAAATTTAAATAAGGCTTACAAAAATATCCAGTATGTATTGAAGGTGGTCACATTAGGCAGTTCAGTGATCCCTTCTTGCCTTGGGCTAGAATTAGGGAGATGTTTCCAGCATTGTGGTCTTGCTGCAGACTTCAGAAAGGACACAATGAACAAGTGTTCCTTGTGTCTATTCTTGAGTAAGCACTGGCACAGTTGGTAGCTGTGAGTGCCTGTTGTCTCATTGTCATTCCTGACCCTGTCAGCTGGTCTTACAGTCAACAAGAGCAATAGTGAGATTCTTGGACCTTGAATACTGGAGGACTGTGTTCCTTTGGTGGACAAAGACTATCAAATGTTGCACAAGTGTTCCCTTTTTCAGGTTGACTAACAGGCCTGGCCATAATTTGCTTTATTATATCCTTTTGCCATTCTCGTTGTCATAGCTGGACAAAATCTCAGTGGGTTTTTTTCACTTTCTTTTGTTCTTTTTCTCATCTAATTCTTTCTTTCCTGGGAGCTTTCTGCCATTCCCGGCATCTGTCTTTTCCGGAGTGCTTAGTTTTCAATCACTGGACTACATCTCCTGTTTTGTTGTGTTACTTTGCATAAATTCCTCTGGCTACCCATTCCGTTTTTTGTCAACTGTCCCATGCTTTCTCTGCACTCTGCATTGTTGTTGGATCTGTTTTTCTTTGTTTACTTTCTTCTCCCTCAATACATCCATCCTTTATTATGCATTAGACAGACAAGTAGTTTTTTTGTTCAGTTCTCCTTGGTATTTGTGGAATTTGGTGCAGGAGTCTCTTGTAAGGTGTGCATGACAATCAAGTCCCACAATCTGGTAGATCTCTGTATTGACAGGTTTGGCAGAGGGCATGCTACTTGCTGCTGTAGCAGTAGCACTAGTGAGCAATAAGGTATACCACATAGTATTAAGAAGTAACTGTCACTTTGAAGTCAAGGGTTAAAATCTTGGCCATTGCTTAAGTGCAGCCTCCCATGGGCAGGTTATACTGAGGCCAAGGGAATGAAAAGGGACCCCTGGCTTGTTTGAACACACTCCGGTTTTTGGGACAGGCATCACATGTAAGGGTCTGTATTGTTTTCACTTTTCAAATGGATTGCCTGCATTGCTGTTATTTATAAGCATTTTTAAGATTTAGCAGTATTTGATGGATAGATGAACTTAAAAAATAAAGGGAAAAAAACAGCAGGCAAAATGATGTCGTAAGTAGCTTAATTTCTTGGTTTATTTTACCTTTTGTAGAACAAGTTATGCCAGTCTTGCAAGATCAATCTTGCAGTATTTTTTGGTTTTGCTGGGTTATCCCTTTGAGTTAGAGCCACAGAAAAGTAGGAAGAGGCTCTTCCACCCTCACAATTAATTGCATGGTTCTTGTAATAATTTTCATAATTTTGTGTATGTCAACTAAAGTTTCACTTTTTCAGCAAAACTGATCTAACGCTAGCAGCTCCCAAATGGACAATTTAATCCCTTTTTCCTAATGTGGGATCCAAGTACTTTACTGATGCTGCAACTGATTTATGGACGATTTTGTGATACTGTTCTTTTTTTAGGTGCAAGGTAATTCTTCTTGATGGCTTTATTTTTTCTTTTATAATGGTAGCCTTTCAAGTTCTGAAAGCTTTAAAATTTTTAATTTTCTCAAATGTCTAGACTTGTTATTAGACTGGATAATTGCAAAGGTGGAACTTTTGGCTAATTTCTTTGCAAATCTAGCTCTCCCTAAATCCCATTTTCCAGGCTGAAGGACAGACTGAAATATCATACTCATCTTTAGCCCTACAAACATACAGGAGGGCTGTTGACTCCATAATGTGCATGCAGCTTCTCTTCAAATATAACTCACACACAAGGTGCATCAGTTTGTTGAACTCTCAGGAATTCTCACATCTGCTTTATCACACATAGTCCCCTGTGTGTGTATATACTTTTGTTATTCAGGACACTGAGGTAGTTGTGACATCTTGAGGGACAGTGGAAATATACACTCATTTTAGACATTAACTCTGTTCTTGTAGACTGGATGCTGATGTGCTTATTTAGAAAATAGCATCCTGCTAATAGTTGATTCAGAACTTTAAGATGAAAGCACATATGCTCTTAAATTATGCAGAAAAGACTGATTTCTCTGTAATATGTATGAAATACGCAGTTTGAATTTTAGACTTGCAAATACTGATTTAGAACCTTTCTAAAGTTTTCAATGATAATTAAATACACGTGTAATCAAATTTCAGTGTTAGGTGACCTTTAAGAAAGGGGTATGTGGGGCTGTACAGCAATCTCCCTTTTCATTAATGCGTGACGATGGGGAAGGAAAAGCATCTATTCAGGTAGTGAACTGCTGCAGGAAAGGGTCTTTTCCATCTGATGTACCAGAGTATGGTACGAGTACTAGCTTGAAAGTAATCTGGAGGGGAAACACAAATAGCTTTCAGATATTAGTTGTGTTATTCACCTTAAAACACTCCTTTTTACTTTTGAAGATCAAATGCTTATAAACATGTGTTACCAGGAACTGGTAGAAACAATATGTGTAACTGAGATTTAACTGGCTTAGGGATTCATTGTTGGTAAAAGCATCATAAATGGTAACATTTTCATAATAGTCAATATGAATGTGGTTGGAAAAAACCCCAATGATTTTTCTTTTTACAGAAAAACCTGCCATTGCTCCACCTGTCTTTGTATTTCAGAAGGATAAAGCACAGAAGGTAAGGAGATATTGATACTTTTGTTTTGTTTTGTTCTTAGCCCTGACTCCTTCTGTCCATGGTGATCAGCCCTTTGTCCATGTTGTCTTGAAGTTGAAGATGACTAATAGAGCATTAACATCATTAATGGGCATAGGGCAAGCAGGTACTGAAGGGCTAAAAGTGGGAAGATGTATGATAGTTTCACAATACACGTAGCTCTTCAGACAGAAAATAGACCAATCTGGGGGAAAAAGTATTGTGAAGGTGTATCCTGAACATGTGGCAGAGGAGTGCTGACACTTGAGTTGCATGACAAAGCTACAAAATTTGTTTTTCTGATAATAGGGTTAAAATAAAGCAAAGAAAACTGATCTAGATTATCGCTTTTCACCTAAGTGTATTTAAATGTCTCTCATGTCTTTGGTTAGTAAGTTGTGAAGTGTCTAGTTACCTTGGGAAATAGTAATTCTGTTCTCTCATGTCAATATGCTATGGTATTTAATTCTGTCTGGTTAATAGTAAAAGCTATTAAGATTTATGGGGGGAAAAAGTCAGGGTTACTCTTGTTTCTGTTGAAGATGGTGGGAACCAAGAGAAGTGTATGATACACTTTCTGTTGGATCACTGGATTGTTTTGTTATCTGTGGGATCAGAATGTTTGAATTAAAATACTGAACCACTTTCAGTTGATAGCTTTTCTCTGGTTTGGAACAAGTACCAGACTCAAGCTTTCTCACAGGTTCAGTAGGCATATTCCTCAGCAGGAGCTTGAAATCTTTTCTCAGCTTGGAAAGGATTTAAGTCTGCTGTCCTCCTATTATTAGCTAATCAAATTAAATCTGCTGGAGAGTAAGTACTTTCAAGACGTTCTTTTAATTACATTTTTTAGTGGCCGTTTACATATACCTTGTAATGAAGGGAGTGGTAGTTGTTTGCACTACCAATTTTGATCATGTTTCCTCTTAGGAAACAGCTTCCAATCACCCACTGTTGCTTAGATTGTTCTGAAGTCCCTTCTGAGTTGCATCATGGTGATGTTCTGTGCAGGTATCCTTTAGCCTGGCAGTGGTGATCATAGCAGTGTGCAATCCAGGCATAATGACATGATCCTGTGTCCTTTTTTGCTGGCCTGGTCTTTTTGTGCCAAGTTCACTGTTCTTGTGCTCTCAAGTTCCTTCATGTTGTACCTTTGCTTCTGGATCCCTCCAGCAGCCTGCGCACTCCATGGCTTCAGCATTAGGCTGTGCAACAGATCTGTTGCACTCTGATAAAGTCCCAACAAAATACTTTTTAAAATATAATTATTAAAGGCATAATGTATTTTGGGTCTGGTAGAGAGGATCCAGGAAGGGAAATCTGTGATTTAGTCTTCCCAGCTGCCTCTGAGGATGCTGAGGTTGTGCTGAACAGATCGCTCTATTCAGGACAGCCTTTTCCTGGGCACAAGGTCTGGCTTTGTTGGGTGGAGGGTTTGTAGGTTCCCGAGCATCCTGAAGGCACAGGAGTCAGAGATAAGTTATAAATTTATCTAAATGCCAAGTGGTGGTGGTGCTGTCAAGGGGGCTAGCCACTGTTGCTTTGGGCATGGAATAAGTCTGGCTTGGCTGGGGAATAGGGCTTGTTCCTTGAAACAAATCAGTCTAGTAGTAGCATCTGTCAGTTAGTTGCCAATTTTCAAAGTAGTAACAGATATAAATGCTTATGTTAAACTGTATTACGCTGAGATGTAGAATTTTTTTTAAAAGGGAAGGGGGAGCGATTAGTAATTTTAGTAACTTTTATTGTGTGGTGTATTTGATGCTGCAGAGAAGGACTTGTAAAAGTATCAGTGCTGTGCTTCTTGTGGTTTGATTAAATAAAGAGCTGGTTGCTCATGCCAGTAGTTTTTTGTAGTATAGATACAGCAGTAGTATAGTCAGAACATGATACTGTGTGCCAGAAGTAACAGCCACATAATCTATGCTGTGTATATCAGAACCTAGCATTCAGACCAGCTTTAATAAATTTAATTAAGGAAAAGTGCCTCAGGTTATATGCTAGTTGAGATCTTTTATTGTATTTTCAGACTTAACAGCTAAATATTCCCAATAAGAGTTAACTCTGTTACTGTTTCTGTAAAAGGTGCCTGGTTAAGTGCATTGCCTACCACAAAAGACTATTAAAGTTAACAAGGAAATCCTGTAAACAGAAGAGTTTTTTCCTAGAGCAGTGTTTTGATAGAATGCAAAAGTAACTTCAAAATAGTTGTCAAACAACACACTATTTGAATATGTAACTTCTCTATGTAAATTACAATTTTAATTTAGCAAAATGTGTAGTCAAGTCACTTTTTTCTCTAAGCAAAAGTGTTAGTGGAGGCTTTTAAGTGCTGACACAGCAGTCTGACAGTAGGCTGAGGGGGAGAAAAAGCATTGCACTGTGTATTCAGTTAACTGTCTGTGATGGTTGTTTATATGTTTGCCTAGTGTTTTTCCACATGAACCTGGACATCCTGAGCAGAATTGTTTCATTGCACCGTCTATAGATGCTCTCAGTATTACAGCTGAGTTCATACAATTCAGTGGTCTTACTGACTTTTCTGGAACTAACAGTGTCTACTGTTAAGTTAAGCAACATTCTTTTTCCAGAAATCTTGACTTAAGTTTGTGCTTGGAAGGTGTCAGACGTGTGGGTCATACCAACACCATGAAACACTTGAGGCTTGGGGCACAGTGGCTGGAAAGCTGCTTGGTGGAGGAGGACCTGGTGGTGTTGATCAACAGCAGCTGAATATGAGCCCAGGTGGCCAAAAAAGCCAATGGCACCTGGCCTGTACCAGCAGTAGTGTGGCCAGCAGGACCAGGGCAGTGACCATCCTCCTGTGCTGGGCACTGGTGAGGCATTTCAAATCCTGGGTTCAATTTTAGGCCCCTCATGGCAAGAAAGTCATTGAAGGGCTGGAGCATGTCCAGAGAAGGGAACAGAACTGGGGAAGGATCTGGAGCACAAGGCTGATAAGGAGCAGCTGAGGGAGCTGGGAGGGCAAAGCCTGGAGAAAAGGAGGCTCTCTACAACTCCCTGACAGGAGGGTGGAGCCAGGTGGTGGTCAGGGTCTGCTACTAGGGAACAAGGGACAGGATGAGAGGAAATGACCTCAACTTAAGCTGGGATGGTTTAGGCTGGATACTGGGAAAATATCTTCACTAAAAGGGCTGTCCAGCCCTGGCACAACTGCCCAGGACAGTGGTGGACTCCCCATCCCTGCAGGGGTTTAAAAGCTGGGTGTATGTGACACTTGGGGACATGGGTTAGTGGTGGACTTGGCAGTGGTGGGAGAATGGCTGGACTCTGATCTTGGAGGAGTTTTCCAACCATAGAACAACTCTATGGTTCTATGATCTTTTTCTCCACTAGAAATTGGAAAATATTCACCATATTCTAGGACTAAGTTCATACTAGTCTGGAAACTAAGTTTTTAACTGCATCTCCCAGCTCAGGATGTATACACTTCAATAAAACATCAGAACTTGCAGTTTGATGTGTTTATTTGAAGGGGACAAAAAGTGCATGGCGATCATAATGCTGCCTCTTAATTTTTCTTTCAGTAAGGAGGTTTGAGTAGTTTTCTTTTGCAGTTAAAGACAGAATTAGTCTGTCCTTGTTTTCAGTTTAGATGTCAATTAATGGTGGATGTCAAGTTGGCAGTTACTAAATTTGAGTGAGTCTGCATTTCCATGATTTTCACATCTCCTTAACTCTTTGAGAACTATTTCTACAATGTGTGAAATATATTCTTGCAAATATCTGAATAGTTGTGCTGCTATTCATGTTTCTGACAAGCAGAGTTTCTAGTGCTGACACCAGATGGAAAATTGCATTAGCTTAAGACTCAAACAGTTGAGATCTGAAAGCAATACAAAGTCTGAACCTCACTCTGTTAGGCATAGAGTACTTCTGTTACTCCATTATCTATCCATATAACTTACTTATGAGCTAAGCTGTGCTTTTCATACCTCTTTTTGAATTAAATATTTAAATTGATGGATGCAACTTGATATGTGCTTAATATTAGACACTTGTTTGACTTGTGTTTCTGCTCTGAAATTGACTTTAGCTTCTGCCATAAAACCAAAACCATTTCATGACAAGTTTCTGGCCATAGGTTATTTGTACTTTTCTGATGTTAACTTCTGTCATGCATTTCTGAGGTACAAGTATTGTCATTTTTGGATTGATGCATTTTTAAGCAAGTATATTAGCTCAAACAAATTTAATCAGTTAGGGTGTAAAGAAACACTTTGTCAGAAATGTTTTTAAAGTAGTGTCATTTGTTCTGCAAGTGTGAACTGTGATAATCTGGTCATTATGTAGGATCACAATGTAATCATTGTCATCATGTAGGATCATTATGACCTCCCTAGTCACAAGTGTAGGAAAAGGTAGATTCTCTGCTCAGATTTAAAAAATTTTTGCACTTGAAAACACCATTGTTTATCATGTAGCTTGCACCTTGTCCTCTTCCCTCCAACAACCTTGCTTGGGGTATTGGTAGAATATAGAAAAGAACACTTTATTTCTAGTTTGTTGCATAAGTAGTTTTGATCAGTGTACTGTTTTCCATATGTGAATTGATAGTGGTGATCTTTTAAGGATGACTCTGAAAGAACGTAAGTTATGTGATACTTGGGTCATGTTCCATACCCAAGTGGTAAAAAGAGTTTAAGGTGTAACTGGGTCCTGAATGGACTGGTTCTGGAGTGAATAAAGGGTTATGTTGTTAAATTGTTCTAGCTGTTATCATGGTCTTAACTATGAGTTTTAAAAATAGGTATGGAGTTGTAAAACTACCACTATGTAGTTGATCAGAAGATGGCATTCCCAGGTAGCCGAGAGCAAAATCATGAGATAAATTATTTTTTTTAAGATGACATGTAAAATAGGGGTTAGTTGAAGTTCTGTTTTGATGCAGTATTATTTGGAAATGCTTGGGTTTTGGTGGTTTGGGGACGCAGATGACTAGAAAAGGTTCATCGTGCTGTGGCCATGACTTAGAGGTTTAGGATGATGGCAGAGAGAGAACCGTGAATGAAGTAATTTGCATATGGAGAGGCATACCATTCCCAGTGTGGCTCAGCATTGTTAGCATGGCTGTCAAGAGGCTTTGTTAGGATACCCAGTTGAACTGTGTTGTAAGTCCATAGCATACTTAAGGAGTTAAAATTTATGCTTAAAGGTTCATAAACATGAATATATTGCTGTA
>JAWWMJ010000111.1:5364706-5405995 GCA_035047045.1 Vireo griseus
CGAAACGCTTAATATCTAAGATTCCCCTCTAATGTGTAATCCCCCCCATTTAATTCTTAATTCTTTATGGAATTCAAGGTTTTTCCCCATTGTTTCTTTCATCTTTCAATATCCAATTTCACTAATCAGCAGATTTACAGTATGTTTGTAAAGGCAAATATATTTTTCCATTCATCAGTGGAACCCTTCCCATTGTTTCTTTTATCTCTCAGTGCTGATTTTGTCTACCAGCAGACCCACAATTTGTAAAGACAAATCCTGTCATTCCTTTCAACTGTGAAATACACTTTTAAAAAGCAGTTGGTAGCCTTCGTGAAGGTCATTTCCTTAACTAGGTATGTGTCCTAATTGTAGGAGTCGCTATTTATGCATAACTGTAACTTTTCTCTAGCTGGATTTCTGAAACCTGGGGACAGAGGGAATAAGTGCAAAGTGGCTTCTGCTCTTAAGTGGGAAAATTCTAGGTTGGATTTTGCTATTACCAGGTTGTGTCTCATCAGCATCTAAGTCCAAGGAACTGAATGAAGGTAAATTGAATCACCTTGGTGGTTTCTTACAGGATGAGATGGTCCTGCCTTTTGTTTCCATTGTGCAGGGTACTTGTGTGTTGCTGTTAAGTACATATTGAGTAGGCTGAGAAGAGAAGCATAAAATGGAGAGACTGGACTGCTGTTTGTTGTCACTAAATGTAATTTGCTGTTTTTCCAGTCTGTCAGGCTTGTCATGCAATAATTCCTGTTTTTAGTTTAGTCTACTCAGCTTTCTCTGAAGCAGCACTGGTAAGCAATTTTGGCTGCATTGGTAACTTGCTTTATCTGTGGCTTCATAGAAAAGTGAAGCTTATGCTAGTACAGTACATCTGTGTACCCCCACCCCATGGAATCTTCTTGGCATCTATTTGTCCAAAGGTGCATAACTTATAATCTCCCAAACGTTTGGACTAGGAAGCATGGAAATAACTTGGACCAGATTCTCTGTTCTGCTTTGCCCTCAGTAGGGTACAGAGTTGGTTTTGGATATTGATGCCTGTTCCTCACTAAACATGGTGATGGTACATTAGTTGGGCTTGTCAGTTATGAAATTACAATGATATGATGATTTGAGGCTTGTGCTAAATAGGTTTGACTTTTTTTGTCTGTGTTACTCGAGCATCAAGAATGAAGCATATATTAGTAACATCTTAAGTTTTTGACATTCAGGTGGAAGTCACTTGTTTATTTTTAAGGATTTTTGCATGTAGAGATCTGCAGTTCCACTCATGCAAATTTTTCACCAAGTGTTTTCTTTTTACTTTCAGGATTTTTGATAAAAGTTGAAACAAATTGCTTGCATATGGGACAACACTGTATGTGCAAAATGGAATATTTTCTGAGTTCAGATGCTGGTTGCTGAAATACATGATATAAAGATTTTCCATTTTAGCCTCATCTTTTGGGAAACTACTGTATGTTGGCAAGGGCAGTGACTAATAAGACCACCTTCCGGTAGTATCATGGACTACTTGACTAATTATGTAGGAAGTGCCATGGATCATCAGATGCACTATTAGCACGGCTGGGCTGATAAGAGTGTGTGAATGCAGGGGGTTGCATTCCAGAACTGTCAGTAACTTCTTATTCCCAATATTAAAGGTTTCAGAAGTACTTAGCTAGGATGCTAGTGAGGTAGCTATACTTTTCTGTGAACGTAAAACAAAACAGAAAAGCCATTAAAGGCAATTAAATAGGCAAAGTGCAGTATAAGTGGGTTTTTATTACCATTTAGTGGAGTACTGATAGTACAGTATTATCTGGGTTCTAAATGTATACAGTGCTATATAGAAAGTTTTCCACTTTCTGGTATGCTTACACCCAAGGTATGCCTCAGATGTCAGTCCTGTGCAGACTTACACAGTCCTTTTGTATGTCTGCCTGCTCTCAGTGCCCAAGTGGGCCAAATGATGGTGGGGAAGAAGCTTTGGGGCTTCAGTGGACTCTGCCCAGGAGCTGCCATTCCTCCATTTATCAGCCAAGCTCTGAAGTGAGACTGATTGAAGGGGAAATGTCTGTCTGTGTGTCCTGGGGCAGGAGTGGGAGGAGAGGGTAGAGTTGGACTAAGTAGATGGTCCAATATGTTGGAGCTATCTGAAAGGATGGTGTAGCCAAGGTGATTGTTGATCTGTTCTTCCAGGTAACGAGTGACAGGACAAGAGGAAATGGCCTCAAGTTAAACATTTAGATTTTATATTACGAGAAGCATGTTCCACTAAAGGGTTGTGGAGCCCTGGAACAGGCTGCCCATGGTAGTGGTGGAGTCATCATCCCTACAGGAATTTGTAAGACATCAAAGACATTTTAGCATTGGACATGGCAGTTCTGAGGGGTCTCTTAGACTTTGTGATGTTAAAGGTCTTTGCTAACCTAAGCAATTTGATGATTCTAAGATGTTTTGTAATGGCATGAAGATGCTGTCCTGATCACCCTCCATAGTGAAAGGAATCTGTCATGGAGTTATTTTTTGCAGGAGCAAGGGAAATCATATTAGTTGAGGAACTGGCAGAGCAGTAGGAGGAAAGAGCCATAGAAATCCTCAGAAAATGTGTAAAACCTTTGTTCAAAGACTTTTTGAATATTTGTGATAGTTGGTCGCCGGTGATGCTTCCTTTTTTGTTCATGGTACTGCAGAAGATGTTAGGGGACTATCCATTGCTAATTCCAATAAAAATAACTGTTGTGCTGGTTTATAGAGCATGCTTTGAAAGACATTCTTCCAATGATATCATTTTGTTGAAGGAACTAACGTCACTTAGTGTTTAGGTAAGGTGCTTTGGAATGAATTCCCAAATAATGGGTATGTTTATGTTGAGCTTGAAACTTCATGATATTTTTAAAATCAAACCAATTTTGAAAACTGTCATTTTCAAATTTTCAGTATATAGAAAATGTAACTAGTAATTGTTACACAATCCCTAAAGGTATTAGTGCTTGGGATATGAATTTTCAGGAATCTTATTTGTAAGTGAAATATTTTGAATTAATTGTATTTGATAGTGTCTGTGTGAAACTCTATATGCCTACATGTAAGTCATAGAAGATTACTGCATTGAGTGTATATCATTGACAGTAAAGGAAAAAAAATCTGATGCTTAAAGCGTTTGGATCAATTTGAAGAGACTGAAATGTTCAGTATGTGTTCTTTGTTTGATCAGTGTAATCTGATTTCAGAGATCTGCAGATGGATCAAGTCCAGAAGATGGAGATGGTGAGAAATTTTATTGTAAAATTAAAAGCCATGAGCGCGTGTCTTGCTGGGATGTTTTGCATTTTCTCTAATAATTTTTTTCTACAGAATCTGATCGAGAGGATGGAAGCTACTGTCCACCTGTAAAACGTGAGAGAACTTCATCTTTAACTCAGTTCCCTCCTTCTCAGTCAGGTAAATGTTGCTACAGTATTATTTATATATGAGGGATGGTTTTCCTTCCTAGACATTCTTTTTCCAGTCATGTAAGCAGTCTTTACTGTGTTCTGTGCTTTGGGTTAAGACCACAGCAACCATGCACTCATGTTAGCAAATTTGGCGAAGCTCAAAGATGCTGATAGATAAGTTTTTAAAAATGTTTTCTGTCTTTTATGTATATTTGTAGTTTCAGCTTTTACTGTTGTGCTGTTAAATTGCAGAATTAACCAGAAATCTTGATTTGTTGTGGTCGGGTTGCTTCTTTCCAAATTTATATGAATGCTACCTTTTTCTTACGCTGCTGCCAGGGAAATTTTTCAAGTCTCAGCTCATGTTTTAGTCCTTTTCTCCCATTCCTTTTAAAGTGGAGAGGATTTAGTGCATTCCTGAAACACCTGATGAACACACACAGCCTCTGAGTGTGCACAGTCAGGGCAGTGAGATCACTGGGGTAAATTAATGCAGTTCACTTGCACAGGAATGGTCATGTTTAATGTTTGTTCACCCACAGGAACAGTCTCAATTTATGCCTTCTCTCCTCACAGATCATATGAAGGTTTTAGCTTTAGTCAGTGGTTATTTTAGTTAAGATATGTCAGTGTTTGAGGCAGATTTGGAGACTGCTACTTTATTTCTACCATCTTAGTTGAAATAAATGAGATGAAAAACCTTGAAGGAGAGAACAGTAAAAAAAAATTTCCTCTCATATGCAGCACATTCTAGAGATATGACAAAAAGGTGAAAGCCTAGTCATTTTGATTTTAATTTTAAAGAAATAAGTGATTGTGAAATCCAAAATGTAGTTGCTGATACTTTATAGGCACATTATTCTAAATTCATGCAGCAGTGCTAGTCGGGGGAAGAAGTCCTTCTCTTTCACATCCCAGTTTTCTGATCTCCAGATGCCATCCTGTGAATTGAGTGACCAGTGTTGCTCCTGTCTGCTTGCCAATCACTTTTAGTAAAGGAATGCACAAAAATAATGAATATGAGGCTTTTGTCTGTAGATTTTCTGTTAGAATCAGTATGTGTATACTCAGGTTCCCCTAGAATCTCTAACACTTCTATTCTGCAATGTCTTTGTCTTATAAGATTAGAATCTCTATGCTAACATCTGTTAAGAAGTGGAGGAAAACAATTTACTCTACTCTTTCGTAGTTAAAAACTGGATGTTCCAGGAGTCCAGTATCCTTTCTCAAGCCTCTGCTTAGCTAATGTATTTTGACAGGATATGGTATTATTCCCTGATGCCTTTGTTCTCTTCTGATGTGTGTTATTGTCAAACAGTGACAGCTTTGATTTGAATTGCAACTTCCATGAGGACCTCTTTGAATATTGTCGACATTATTCAATGGCTTTGGTTTCCAGAAAATCTTTTACTTTACCGTTTGTTTGTTTGTTTGTTTTTGTGGGGTTATGTTTCTCTAAAGAATAGGGAAATTTTATTTATATGAAAACTGTGTCATGTTTAAGCTTAAGGCATAAATAATAAAAAGAGAGAAGGTGGAATTAAAGGAAATAAGAAAAAATACTTAAGACAATTATAAAAGGCAAATGCTACATCTTTTAGTACAATGGTGTTCAGAGATGAGCTTCATTTCTCTTTTCAACATACTTAAGCTTTTTCTAGAGCCTTATAAAAGCTAAAAGAGCCAATAAATACTGTTAAGCTTTTCCTCATGCAAAATGATCTGCTGGAGACATTTCCCTCTCTGGTTGTCCTATTTAATAAACTGGATTGTGATTTTTCTACACACCAAAGTACTAGAGCTGCTGAACAGGGCCTCAACCAAACTCCCTATTGCTTGCTTCTTTAGGTCACAGCAAAGGGTGGAAAAGAAACACTGCCGTTTGCCTGGTTTTTCAAACATTTTTTCCCTTTTGTTGACTGTTATGCTGCTGACGTGACATCTGACAGTACTCTGATGTGCTCTCCTCTGTTTCTATAGGAATTTTGTCTTTGCAGGGCAGTTCAAACCTAAGTTGCCTCTTGGTGCAGACAGTCCTGTCCATCAGAGCCCAGGTGTTCACTCCTACTCTTTAGCAGACATTACACACCTTTCTGCTCTCTCTCTGCAGGGGCCTTTTGAAAGGGTATTATACATTTTGCAATGCTATTATATATTCTAACACCACTTCTAATTCCTAATTGAGATACAATTCATACTGGGAATCCTGTATCTATATTCTCTTCAGAAAAAATGAAATTTGTTCTTCTTTTGTTTCAGGAGGCACTGAGGGGATTTTATGGACAATGACTTGTTTGCTACTTTGGCTGTAATACTGTTGTAGTTTAGAAGAAATAAAACCAAAATAAAACAAATTATTAGCAAGTAATTTTCAATTTGAAGTCTGGGAACAGGTTTATAATAAGGAACAACATACACAACTTGCCTTTTTTTAATTTTTCTTTGACTGCAGTAACAAAGAACAATGTCTTTATGCCATCAAGTTTCTGTGAACCCTCTACAGGCAATTCTGACTCAGAGCCAGGTGAGCTTCCTGATTTTTCTGCTTTTTCTTGAACTGCTGTTCATTTGTCATAATCGAAAGTACTCTTGACACTTCAGAAATAAGACCCTATCTGCGAGAATGGAAGTGATGATGGCTCTGATCATAGAGCTGTTCTCTTGCTCACTTACTTCGTTGTTTGATCTTGCTGGAGGTAATTAAAATAATGTCAAAATTGTTAAGTGTGTTGGGAGTGATGGTAGAATGACCCTTTCCTGCTAGCCTCACTATAAAACCTATGGGAAATTTTCATTTGTCTACTTTGGAAAACTGTTCTTTTGTATTGGAAAGTAAAACAACCATAATATGTGGTCATGATTGTGTTCAGCTATGACCTGTGAGCCCTGTGTTAACAGAACTGTTGATTTTGTTAGTCCCTGTAGTTCTGGTTCAGTTGTGTTGGTATCACTGTAGTGCACATCAGTATCATATGCGTATAACCAAGCACAGTGAGACTGTAAGATGATGACTTGTCTTATTCTGAGTACAGATACTAAGCCCCTAAAAGGAAAAAAAGTATAACTATTCTTTGTAAGTTCTTAGGAACTCAATTTTTTAAGCTATAGATTTATAGATTTTTTTTTTGAGATTTTGATACTTTATTTAAAAGCCATAACTGTAGTGAAAGCAAGCAAAGGAATTTCTTTTATCTTCATACGACAGATGCATTAGTAAAAGCTAATGGTATTACAAGAAACTAACATTAAGCAATTAAGTTTAACTTAATTTATGGTAATTAGCAGTTAGATAATTGTGTCGGGGTTTGACACTGACTAAAAGCCAGGCACCCACGAAAACTATTCACTCATTTTTCTCTGCTATAGCTAAGCAGAGGAGGGGAAAACAAAACAAAGGCTTCATGAGTTGAGATAAGGATCAGGGGAAAAAGCACTCTAAGGCAAAACAGGTTTAAAATGTAAACAGTATAAAGAAAATTTGTTATCAACAGAATTAAAAGTAAAAAGGGTAATGAGAACTAAAATAAACCTTTAGAACACCTTTTCTTCCCACTCCCTTCCTCTTTCCCGCTGACAGTGCAGAGAGACAAAACATGGGGTCTTTAGTCAGTTTGTCCCTTGTAAAAATCTTTCTTCAGTTTGCTTAGGGAAAGGAGTTTCTTTTTTTTTTTTTTTTTTAAATCTGTTGTGCCGTGGGGTCCTTCCCACGGAAGACAGTTCTCTCTGAACTTTTCCATCGTGGTTTTAACTTTCACGAGTAGCAGTCCTGCCCGATCTGCTGCAGCGTGAGTCCCTCCCACGGGCAGTCTTCCCACAACTGTTTTGCCTGGGTCATTAGTTCATGGGGTGTAGTTTCTTAAGGATGAACTGTTTTAGTTTGGAAGCGAGGGTCCTCTTTATCTTCTTTCTCTCTGTTCGAGTTCCTCACTAGATTACGGCTTTTCAGCATCTACTTGCTCCAACGTGAACACTTACTCTCACGGGCTGCACATGGATCTCTGCCCTCCCCCAGACACCTCATGAATTACAGGGAAACAGGTTGTTGTATTATAGTCCCCACCATGGCTTTGCAGAAAAATCTCAGCTCCGACGCCCGGAGCACCTCCTCCCTCTCCCTCTTTTCACCGACCTTAGTGTCAGCATGTTGTTCTCCTCACATGTCTTCATCTTTTCTTTTACTCGGGAGAAAATTGTTGTGCGTAGGTTCGTTTGTTCTCCAGGTTCTATCAATTGGAAAGTTCTTACAGAGTTTTGCAGCGCTGAAAAGTTGATTTCGCCTGGGCTCCGTCAGGGGTCAGCCACATAGTTCCTTGCCAGCACCACACGGGCGATGCTGGCCACTGCAGCGCTGGCTCTGTTCGGCGTCTTTCTTCATGGGGGGACGCCGAAAAAGAGAAGCTGTTGCCACTGCTTCTGTTTTCCTGCCCGCAGCACGGCTGGCTAAAAGCGGCTAAACAAGCAAAGTTCATTGCGAGCCGTGCCGAGATAGCGGCCGCCGTGTGACCCCGGCCGTGCCAGGATTGCCCCCGGCAGCCACCTCACCACCCCTCGGGAGAAGAAAGAGAATGCCTACATTTTATTCCCTTTTTAAATATGTAGCCACAGGGGCGTTACCAATTTCTTTAATTGGGCTAGCAAGCTGCCTATTGTTAGAGCCTTCAGCAACTGGCTCTGTGCTGGACATAGTAGAAGCTTCGGGCAGCTCCTGCCGTCCACTTGACTGTTCTTAAACGAACACAACTTGCTAGCAGCTGTCATGTTCAGTCATACTTTTGATTACTCTTTCTTTAGTTTGATTCTCACTTAAAACCTTTATTATCTGTATTAAGCCCTTTGCAGAAGGGCTTAATGTTCACCCATTTCTCTGGTGAACAGTCTTTTTTCCTGTTTCTTCTGAAAAAAATTTTGAATTTTTTACTTAGTGACAAGATGTGTTTGTCTTTGATGTGTATTTGCTGTGATGATCATTGGAAATTCAGGTTTGTTTCTTTCAGAAGAAAATTTGTTCTTTGGTAATCTCCTAATAACTTTGCATATTTATAGAACTTGTGGGTTGTTACAGTGGGGAAAACATGAGAAATTTTATGACTGAATGGATATTAGAAATACGTTACATCTTTGTCCTTGTGATTTTGTATTTCACTTCCAGAGGAAAAGAGCAGTGGGTTCCGGCTGAAGCCACCAATACTTATTCATGGTCAGGCACCTAGTGCAGGTGAGTTCACTGTTTACTGCAGCAGTACAAAGAAACCAGCTCAAGCATTTTATTTAGTTAGTAGTTTCATCAACCTGCTGTTGTAAATAGATGGTGACAATACCTATGTGTCTGCAGAAAAAAATCTTGTCTTCTCTAGGGTAGTTGTGCCCATATCCACTGTGTAATGTGTATGGATGCATATGTTTTATGTTGGATCAGCTGCGCGTGTCTGAAGTGCATCTCCCAGCTGTCACTGCTTAGCAAACTTCTGTTTGTGCTTGGAGTAATCCTGCAGTCAATGAACTCGATTTCTTTGGTAGCAAACTGGAAGAAAAAGGGTATTCCAGGAGTGCCTTGAACAAGTTCCAGCCGTTCCTGAGTGTTCAGTCTAGGACCAGGCCAGGGCAGTCGGAGGTGTCAGAGTGCCCACTTGTGCTCTCCCTGGCTTTTGGCACAGTGTGAGTGGTGGGTCCTTGATCGTGCATGTTCTGCGCTACAGGCTGGCTATGACTGAGTTTCCTGTTTACTGATCTAGACCCAGCCAGTATCAGAAAGACATTAGAATTACAGCTCCCTAGGAATTTGAGGGGGGAAAAAAACAAACGTGAAACTATTTAGATAGTGAAAGCTATTACTGCATAACTTTATGGAAACTTCATTTCACTTGCAGAAAGAGTGGTAAATTTAAGAAAAGAACAAGCTTTTTTGAGCTTATGAACATTTGAACTTAGGATAGCTTTGTATTCTGATGTCATGCCCTTTGAATATGGGTAGCCTGAAATAGAACTTATTGCTATGGGTGATTTCTGTTGCAGTATTTTATTGGATCAAGAGTTCATCTTGATTTTTTTCAGTGAAGAAAACTGAACCTTCTGGGCTTGCCATAACCTTCTAAAGTTGATGTTACAATGTTTGGGTTTTTTTTTTATTAGGTTGATTTATGGTCAATTAGCTTTTTTAATCATAGCAGAATTAGAATTGTAATACTGTGCATCTTATTCTAACAAACCAAAGAGGCCAGGTTAATTTAAAAAGCTAAAAGGTTGTTAAATGACACAAAACATCTATTACAGTACCAATACATTTGATTGTATGAATACTAAAAAAAACCCATCTTCTACTAGTATCTGGAAATTACTTCACTGGAAGGAGAAAAGACTTGGAATGTGTCTTCAGTTGAATAAAATGTCAGCGTAAAAATAATTTCTCTTACATACTGGCTTTTATTTCTAGATCAGTAGTAAACTTTCGTTCTGTGCTTTCCTGGATTAGGTAGACAATATATTTTAAAGCGTCTTAAGGCTAGGAAATATGTTTTCCCTATTTGGGACTAACTCTCTTTTGAGGCTGAGTGAGGCACAGAAAAGAAGGGAGTAGAAGCTTTTCTGTTTTTTCATTGTGTGTTCTGTTGGAAACAGTTAGAGAAGATTAGATGAAGCTGAATTTTCCAACTTTAAAGCTTTATAGTTCTTGAAAAAACTTTGAATTTGCAGGTCTCCCTAGCCAGAAACCGAAGGAACAGCAGCGAAGTGTGCTCCGTCCAGCAGTATTACAGGCACCGCAGCCGAAAGCTTTCTCACAGATGGGTAAATAATGCTGTTGCATTTTAAATACAGTGGCGAGAAAACAAAACTATTGAATTTGTTTAGTGTAGTGGTTTGGTTTTACTCAACACCCACCTTGGTTTTTCTAGTATTCTCCTTTCAGAAAAGAAACATCTTAAATGGTAAGTGTATCTGTATTACGTGAGGGATAACGTAGTGGAATCTTAAGTCTTGTGTAGGATGACTGATGTTGCCAGGCCTCTAACTTTGGTGTAGTCCATGCTTGAGTTTTGGAATAAAAAGACTTTTAAGGATGTGGTACAGCAATCTCAAATGACAGCATTGACCATGGTGTAGTAAGCTATTACTAGTAATTGATCAACAGTAAAGTTCCTAAATCAGTGAGAGATGGCTCTGGGCTTGGGGATCATATTGGAGTTGGGACTTTGAAGACCGATTTTAATTCTGAATATGGAATTTTAATTATTAAGTTTGGTCATTCATATAATGCTTATTGAATTATGAAATTTGATATAGCTAATGGAAATAGGCATGATTAAAGTCTGGAAGTTGAAGCAAAAAAAATGTTTAAAGTGTCCATGTCTCTTGAACCCCGTGTTTCCCCAGCCTGATGACATTTGTTATGTAGAAGTTTAGTTGAACAGAACCAGGAGTCGCTTCAGTCAATGCTGAATCTGGCGTAGAACCGAACATTCCTAGGTTGATTTCTTCATGTGCCTCCTGACACGGATTGGACTCTACAGAGAACTTAGTATTGGTCTCACAAATTTTCAGTAGGAGTTCAGTATGTTAGCAGTTAGATCAGTCTGAAGACAAGCCCTGCTGGCTGTGAGCAGTATTAGATTGGAGCAGGATGGCTGCTTGAAGTTGTATCTGTTGAAGTCCTTACAACATGTATAGATTATTTTGCTGACTTGGTTTTCTGCATTTGGAATTTTGATTCTCCTAAGAATTGCTGAATTGTGGTCCTCATGTCTCTTGCAAAATACTATGCAAACTTTTTAGTTTACATTGCAATGTTTAATGGACTTAAACAAGAAAACTGCATGCAATTTGCATAAGAAAACTTTTATGATGGTCTAAATAACTAGAGAGTTTATATAATTTTTTTCTTTCCGTGTTGCAGTTCTCAGCAGTGGCACCAATGGTGTAAATATCCCTCCAGATTCTGCAGCCACATCAGAATCACCAAGTGATGCAACGCTGAAAAATTCAGACTCTGAAGACAAGGTGAGTTGGAGAAGGAGACTCAAGGTGTCAGACATAAATATTTTCTGAACAGAATAAAAAACCAGTGGCAGCACATTAATTCCCTGCAGGAACTGGACAGTGCAGGTAATAAGGGCTGAAAAGTTTTACCTAGAGCAAAAGACATCTAAGTGCATCAGAAATTTTTTATTGGCTATCATGAAAGAAGGATAATGAAATATTCACTTCCATTCTGTGTAGTGTGTCCAGTCCTTAGCTCAAAACCTGCAGGGAAGGAAACCATTAGCATCTGAAGGTCTTGATTGATAGCATGAGGGGGATGTTCGGGGATTTTGAGTGCAGGTGGGTATTTTTTGGTAGCTTCATTGGGCAATTGTTTGCTTTTTGTTGCCATATTGAGCATAGAAATAGTGTTGCTAATACAAGAATATGGAACAGTTCACTTGACATTCAAGTCTTAATCCTGAATATGCAAACAGAAACACTTGCAGTGTGAATGGCATTTTAAGGTTTAGTGGTAGGCTACTGCCACAACTAAGTAGTGATAAATAAATAAATTGAATGCATGAACCAGTGTGAAAACTGTGGGACGTGCTTGTAACCCAGCTGTGTATGTCAGTATCTATCTGCTTTTAACATCCAAAAGTCCTCTTAAGTTTTTTAATCAACTGACCTTGGAGAAAGTTTTCTCCTAGAAGAAAGCTCTTAAATCTGGTTGGTAAGGATTTCTGGAAGCTCAGTATAAATGCTATAAAGCTTTGTAACTGAACATTTGCAATTTTACCAAGGACTTTGGTGAGATATTCTATTGTCTTGGCATTTGTAGTCAATTTTGTCTGTCTGAAGCTTTCTAGCACAGCTAGAAGTAACTTGAGTTCATGTAGTAGTTGTGTTAGATGCTGGAGTCTCTGCAGAATATTAGATGGCTTGATGAGAGTGAAAGACTACTTCTGGAATTGTTTCATATTGGTACTTGTATGTGCAGATCTATGACATAGATTTGATGTACCACAGAGAGAGCTTCCTTGTGAGGGCAAGTATACGGTATTTGCAATATTACATGAGCGTGGTCTGCCTTTGTTAGAGGAGATGTGAGTCATGGTCTTATTTTACTGGCAGAAAAGATTTTTCTTTGATGTCTCTGTCTTGTGCTTATACAAGGTAGCAAAGTGGAAATGTTCTCAGCCTGGTAGTTATCATACCCTGAACAGCTCTGTGGCAACTTCTACCTGTCTGGTCTCTGTCTTGAAAATCCCTAGGAAACTGTAGGAGGCCTAAGCAATATTGTCCTCAGATAGGCAGGTACAAGCTACAGCCTTTGATCCAACCTTTCTTGACTGGTAGGAGAGTCTGGTGACTGAAATTCATCAGACGTGCAAGGACGCTTGATAACCCTCAGCCTTTTTGGTAGCAGGGAGATGCTGATCCTTATCCAGAAGGAAGAGGACATATTAAGGAAATCCTAGGCTAATGATTTTTCCTTGTATTCAACAGAGTGCTCCTTTACCCTATGTATCATTCAGTGGTGAACTCCAGATGAACACTGGCCCATTTCTAATTGCAAGCAGAAAAAAGATGTCTTTGAAATGCCAGAATTGGAATCGGAAGGCAGATGATACAGCTAGATTATGCAAAGGTTGTCCCTTAAATATAAAATGGGATTTATGAAACTCTTGGACCTAGTCTAATTTTTTCCTACTGTTTTTTCCTAATGTTTTCCTACTGCTTTTTTTTTTTACCTATGTGATATGTGCAGGAAGTGTCATAGCTGGCACGTGGAGGCAACAACACCCTACATGAGAAGCTAACAGAAGGAATTGGAGATCTGTGTTCAGTGACAGTTCTGTAACCTCACTGGGATCGTGGATACAGGAGGTTCACTTGGACAGCTGGAGTACTGCATTAGATACATAAGGGCTTTTTAGGAAATAAAGGAGGAGAGAGACAGGGATGGGTTCTGCTATGCTAAAAGAAGGTGTTTGAATACAGAGGCTTTGTTTTGGGAAGGCACTGAATTGCTCAAGGCTTTATAGCTTAAGATCAGAGGGGAAGCCAACAAGAGGGAGATTAAAACGAGCCAGACCTGGACTGATCAAATAGAGAAAGTAACTAAAGCCCTTTAAGGACTAGAAGCTTCACAATTACCGTCTGGTTCTAAAGGAGAACTTTAGTACTTGGACACCTGATAACATGGCAACATGTCCTGGTAGAAATACTCCAGAATACTCCCGGAGATTTTAGGAATAAGTTGATGAGAGTATTTGTGTATGCTGGTTAAGTTGACATGGGAGGTATTTAGCTGTACCAGCAAGGAACTGGCTAGAAATACAAAGGTTGAGAGTAGCTGTCATTGCAGCATCAGTGAGATGAGTTGGAGATCCTGAGGGAACTGGGGAAGATAAGTAGCAGAATAAAGATCCAGACTTCAGGAGAGAAGACTTCAGCTTGTTCATCAAGCTGGTTGGTAGGATTCTGAAGGACAGCAGGGCTCATGAGAGCTCGTTACCTCCATGAACAACAACCTCAGAGAATAAATAATTTATCCCAAAGTGCATGAAATTGTGCAAGTGCGGCAAGAGGCCAGCGCATATGGGCTGGGAGCTCCTTAAATCCAGAAAGAGAATGTGCATATAACTCGTGAAAGCAATCAAGACGCCTGAGAAGTATTCAGGATTGCCTGGATGTCTAGGAGAACTGGGAAGGCCTAAACTTAGCTGGAGTTAGAAATGACAGGGAGTGAAAGGGCTGCAAGCAAGGCTTCCACTGGTGTTGGCAGCAAAGATAAAACGAAGGAAAATTGTAGGCCTTCTGCAAAATGCTGAAGGGAGCCTAGTGATGAAGGACATGAAAAAAATCTGAGGTACTCAATGCCTTTATCTTGTTTTCTGCTGAAGAAATCTGCTGTCAGGTTTGCCAAGTCTCTTTCTCTAGGGGAAGTCTGAGGGAGTGAATTATTACAATAAATTTGCTTAAGGACTGTTTTAGACAGTTTGATATATTCAGGTCTATGGGACCAGACAGGATGTGTCCATGGGTGTGGAGGGAGAGCCATGGTTTAACCCCAGCTGGCACCTAAGTACCATGGAGCCACTTGCTCACTCCTTCCACTCAGAAGAATGGGGATGGGGAGAAGAATCAGGAAAAAAGTAAAGCTAGTGGATTGAGATAAGAACAGTTATTTAACTGTTGAAACAGAGTAAAGTATAATAATAATTTGTAATGAAAAGAGGAGAGAGAAATAAAGAAAACAAGTGATGCCCAATACCCAGTTGCTCAGCACCCACTGATCTGTGCCCAGCCTGTCTCCCAGCTGCCGTCGGCCCCTCCCAGGCAGCTCCCCCAGCTTACACACCGGACAGGAGGTTCTGTGGCATGGAATATCCCTCTGGCTAGTTTGGGTCAGCTGTCCTGGCTGTGTTCCCCCACAGCTTCTTGTGCAGCTCCTTGCTGGCAGAGCATGAGACACTGAAAAGTCCTCGGCTTGGGGTGAGCACAACTGAACCACAACCGAAGTATCAGTTTGTAATCAAGATTATTCTCATCCTGGATCCAAAATACAGTGTTGTACTGGGAAGAAAATGAACTCAGGACAGGGAGCTGGGTGGTGCTAGTGTGAGACCACTACCTGTCCTCAGAGAGTTGTGATAGAGTGGAGGGTCCCAGTTATTAGGGAAGAAGAAAACATGGCACATTTTTCCAATAACAGCAGGAAAGAAGTTACAAGAAAATAGAAATTGCTCAGCTTCTTCCTCTCCCTTTGTGGTGAAGGAGTCCTAGGATGGAAGGCACCTTAAAGGGATTGAGAACAACCAGCATAGATAAAACAGACCAACCTGATGGGTTTTTTACCCTTTGAGACTATTTGCTTTGTGGAGAGCCCTACTTGTTGATTTTGACTTTAAGCAAGATCTTCGTACGGTCTGAAGTATCATTGTCATAGCCCAAATGGAGAGAGGTGTACTGGTTGGGTGGAATTTAAAGTAGGTGAAAAATTGGCTAAAGCAGTGAGCTGTGGAGGGTAGCAGCCAGTGGTTGGAAATCTGACAAGTGTCAGTCACTAGAGGTACTCCTTATGACTGTTCAACATTTACATGAACAACCTGGCAAGGTGAAATAAATCTTAAGTTTGTGGATACCAGTACACTGTGGGAACGGGAAATGATCAGTATGTTGGAAGGTAGGGGCTGTTCAGCAGGATCTCAGCAGGTTAGAAAAACAAACTGAGAAAATCTGCAAATGCAAAGTTCTGTACCTGGGGTGAGAGAACCCATGTGTCACAAAGACTGAAGAGGGACTAGAAAGAAGAGCTGCTAGAAAGCAGCTGTGCCAGCAAGTCTTGGAGATCCTGATACTGCATGAAAAATGTTGAGACAAGTTCTCACATACAGAATTTATTAGCAGATCTGTAGTTGGTAATATTGCTTGTAAGGGTGACAGTTATTTTATATTGGAGGAAGAGAAATGAAAAAGGAAAAAACTTGGAAAGAAAAGGAAAAACCTCACATTGACCAGCCATAAAGACTAGTAATGGGTTCCCTAAACAGGCATCTTACCCCTGAGTGTCCTCTCCAGTGGAGAAGGTGGTACCCCCTAATGCTCTTCCCATAGTACCTATACAGTTTTCTTCAGATTATGCTCAGACTTCCTGTGGTTTTGGGGTTTTTTTCTACTTCTGATGCTGTCAATGCTGATGGAAGTGTGTTCTGCTGAGGGGCAACTTCTATATGCGGGTCATTTGTGAGGCTTTGTGTGTGCATAGTGTTGGGTCTTCCCATCAGTGTCAGAAGCTATGGGGTGGGAAGTTAGTAAGTGATTCCTGTGCAGGTTGCAATTGCTTTCTAACACTACCCTAAGGGTTTGTAAATGCAAGGCTCTGAGTATAGTGGGACAAGAACTATAGTATGGGAATAATCAAGAGAAGTACCACCACAACAGATGCAGGAAGAAGTCACAAAGCCACTTGTGGAAAGCAGGTGGCAGAGGTGCAGAATAGAAAGTCCATAGCAGAACAAAAAGTTTAGGAACCTCCAGGTGCTGTGCAGAGGTGATGAACAGTAGGTTGAACATGAATAAATAGTGTATCCTTTTATTGATTAAGGGAACTTACAGGCTGCTTTACTGAAACTGCAACCATTAAGTTCAGAAAAGTGATCTTTCTCTTTTTGTGCCACTAGTGGATGGCATTAGGAATACCATATATAGTTTGGGACTTTGGTACATGAAAGACACTGAAAAATCACCAAGGGGACTTGTGGCTGGAGCCCAGGATGTGTGATGAGAGAATGAAAAAGCTGAGTATGTTCTGCTTGGACTAAGGCAGGGGGATTGGATTGTTCTCCTCAGCTCTCAAGTGGTGGGTGGTGGCAAGATAAGAATGAAATTACGAAGTGTCTATCAAATAGATGAGAAGCTTCAGGTGTGATGTGAAGGGAATTCCAGATGAGTTTTAGGACAAAACTATCATACTTGGTGTAGTAGAACATTGAACCAGACTACCAAAATGTAGAACTGTCACATGTGAATTTTTGAAACTTGATATGAGATCTTAGGCAGCCTAATATAAGTTTGAAGTTGATGCTGCTTTGAACACAGTTTGGACCAAATGATTGTTAGAAATTCCTTTGAACCTTAACTATTCTGTGATTTGCTAAGAAAAACACTTAAACAACAGAGACATTATTTAAATGCAAAACGTGCCTTGTAGATCTGGAAGCGTTATTGGCTTGTCGTTGTAAATTAGTGTGTGACTCACCTTGTTGTAAGGTGTTTTTATTTAAAGATACTTAACTTCTTAGGCTACATTTTTCCATTTCTTTAGGGAGCAGAATGTCAGAAAAAGGAGTCCAACAATACTTCAGATGATGACAGCTGTGAGAAGGCTGAACTAAAAGCACAGCAAGCATTTGTATTTGGGCAAAACTTAAGAGATAGAGTTAAGGTAAACACATGTTTATTCTATTGACTAAGAGTTTATGAAGTACTGTGAAGCTATTTTATAAAAAGTTTAAAACCTCAATGTATATATGTAAGATTAAAAGCCATGAACACAGTGGAGTTTAATTAAATAAAATTAGTCTTCTGGGCATTTAATAAATGAATTCTGTTGAGTAGGATAAGAAGCTTTTTCAAAAATAAATGCATCTTCTGCAGTCATTAAGTAACAGCTAAAGCTCAGTACAATGTAATGTTTTCTCTTACCTTTTAGAACTAAGTTGAAATGTTGAAATGTGGTCCTAAGATGCTCCCATGCAACCACACAGAAAAGATGGAAAAATAGGGCAGGCTGGGCTCAAACTTGTGCATAAAATAACTGAGTTGGATTGTCAGTACCTCTTGTTGAAGACAGCTTTGCACAAGTTTCCTAGCATAATAAAAGAAGTGTAATATTGGGAAATAGACTTACCTTGTTCTATTGTAGAAAGCATTTCTAGGTGGAATTTTGTCTTTGGAAAGAATGAGTTGAAAAATTGTGATCAGTAATTCAAACTATTGATATGTACTTGTTCTTTTTCTAGCTAGGAGATGAAAGCGATGAAACTGCTGATGTGCAGAATGCTGGCCTCCTGACGACAGATATACCTTCTGCAACAAACTATTTTCTACAGTACATCAGTTCCAGGTGAGACTACAGGGAAACCGATAGAACAGTTCTCCTTACTCTCTATTGAAAATTGTTTATGATTCTGCTCTTTATGGGATGCAGGGCTTAGACTGGGTCAGTGGGCAGAATTAAATTGCAGTCTCCAGATCTGGGGGAATCCTCAATCGTCTGGTCAAGGGAGACACATTTGATACTATTTATTTGACCACATCCTCATCAAAGCCTCTTCAGAAAATCAACAGGCATGAGATGAGAAGTCTTCTCATGAATGGTCAGAAATAGTGATGGACTAAATTGGAGCTACCAGTAGAATCCTGTGGAGATCTGCGCTGTATTTATGTTGTTCAGTATGTTTCATATATGATATGGATAAAAGGAAGAATAGTTAAAATTTTTTCGTGATAGTAAGCTTTTCAGAGTAATGAAGAGAGGGCCTCTATGAATAAGAGGAGCCTAACTGTGAGAGGATTTTGAGAGAACTTCTGATGAGGCAATAACATCAGAAAAAATGTGATGTATAGGTAAAGTGAGGCAACCAGGAGAAAACGGTAATCCTGTCTTACGTAGTGATGAGCTCTGAGCTGACAGCCTTCACTTGAGGCTAAGGTAGTTAAACAGCTCTGAAAATGCTAGCTTAGTAGTGGTCAAAAAAATGAAGTAGTGTACAAAATGAATAGAAAACAGAAGATACAGAGCTGTGAATTCAGCTAATAACTGGAAAAGTGTGAGGGGAAATCCCACCAAGAGTGATGATGTAGAGCAACATCTCTGCTCCTGGAGTAAGCTGAAGTTCAGATTTTTTGAGGCCATGAAATAATTGTAGGAAAAGCACAAATACATTCTTGCTTTGTCCTTATATTTGACATTTTTAAGATCCTATTGTTCACCATGAGCTAGGCAGTTTTGCAGTCCGATGAACTTTTGATGCTGAACTTTTCAGATGATGCTCTGGAGAGGTAGAGAACACCTTTGCCCTCTTGATGCCCAATCAATGTCTTTCTAAGAGACACAATCAGATTTGTTCAATCAGATTTGGCAGACAGTAATTGCTAATATCTGACCTTCAAATGATGAAATATTTTTTCCATGTTTTTCAACTCATATGACATCTACTGTCATTTCATTTGAGTGTTTACTTTGGGAGGATTTATTCATGGTGAGTCAGTTTCCAGAAACCTAGTTTTGGACTTGTCTTAAAAAATAGTGTCTCTAAGGGGAGTTAGCTCTGGTTTTCAGCTGAGATGGCAAAGCATTATGGTAATCAGCTTGTAAAAGGAAACTCCTCCCTTCATCCTCTCTTCATGTAACAGTCAATTCTTTAAAAACTGTAAATGTGCTAGGTTGCATGGCAGATACTGGTAGGCTACATTGAGTTCCCTGTCAACATTTGGAACTCAGAACTGTGGTATTTAATTTCCTTAGCAGATAAAGCTGTCTTCCACTGAAGATCTCCTCTATTACAGGAATCTTCTTACTAAAAGTAGCAACTCTACATGTACAGTTTAAAGGTTTGTTTGATTTCACTTGAATCATGTAGATGTGAGTCCCTGTTTTCCAAACTTGGTGGAATGTACATAGGCTTGATTCAGAATGGTCTGCCTTTATGTGTTCACTTTGTGAGCAAGCTGGTGTCTTAGAAAGGTATGCCTGATGGAAAGGGACAGGAACAATGGCTAGTTAAGTCTTTTGAGTCTGTAAAAGAATAAAACCGTTATCCTTCCTAAATAGGATTTATAATCTGTTAATAAAAATACTAATGAGAGGAGAATGCTTATTCTGTAAGGAAGAAGTAAAGGCTGATATTTGATTGTGAAACTTCTTGGAGAGGCTGTGGTATTGCAGCTAGTCTGATAAAAGGCATTACTTATCCTGCTACCTTTGCTTCAGTTACAGTATTGGAAGTGCTTTTGTTTTGCTTCTTTCCCTTTTTGAGGGAATTGACCTAAAAATACATAGTAGTTCAAGTCTGCGCAGGTAGAATACGGTTTAAAAGAAAGTATGTTAGATGTTTAGACCATAAGCCCTCACTTAGCATTCAGCATTGCTTTGTATGTTACTAGTTATCTGAAGGGGAAGATTTTTACAGAGACAAAATCATATGTTGTCGTTCTGAGAAAATTCTCATTCTATAAAACTAGAATGTGTTCTCATATTAAGTTGAATTAATTTTTACCTATGTTTTTGTCAACCAGTGCTTACTTTTTTAAAGCGAGTGACAATCACTCACTTTCTGAGGAATTTTATTAGTAGAAAATAAAAGAGGTATTATTTTCTGTCTTGTGAAACCTGGTTTATTTCTTGGGTTTTTTTCAGTGTAGAGAACTCTACAAACAATGCAGATGCATCTAGCAACAAGTTTGTTTTTGGACAGAACATGAGTGAGCGAGTCCTAGTGAGTACCCACTATGCTTATGTTGTAATTTTGCGAGCAGTTTGTTATGGATTCTCACTCAGGAATTTTGAAGGCCTTTAATTATACTTGTCACTTGAGTATGGAGTTTTTTCCAGTGGTTTCCCTTGAAGGTAACTTACTTTGAGTGCAGCACGGGAAGTTCATTATGAGTTATTGTCTGTCCAGCAATACTCTCCAGGTTTTCCCTGCCAAACTCTCTCAATGTAAGGAGATTCAGTGGAGATTCAGTGCCCTCTCTGTAGTGCATGTGGTTCTTGTGCCCAAGCATTTTATGGCACAGCTTGCTGCTTTAAATGGCTATTGGAGTATAAGTATTAGAGGGTATTTTATGTTTGTCCTCAAAATGAAGAGTTATGTGACTCCCTCCAGGATGGGATTTCAAGCCTGGCAGTAGAGCAGCTGTCTCAGGACTGAGGTATGATTCCAGAAATGCTGTTTATGGTGTACCAACCTAAGGAATAACTTCTAGTACCTCACTGTCTCCTGCTGCTGTTCTTATTCCTGTGCTGGAACAAAATGGAAACATATAGTGCTGAGTGTTCAGACCTGTCTAATTACCAAGCAGGAGTTCAGTCAACTATGCCATGAGTAGCTGTAGCTGAAGTTGACTTGCTTTGGTGAACAAAGCAAGTGGAAAAGCTTCAAAATACAGATTAAAATTCGGTATGAGTTCAAGGGAGGATTATTTGAACTGGTTTTTGGATCACACTCCATTCAGTTCCTTGACTGGCTAGTAGGATAGCTTTAACTGTGAAGACATGTTGTCTGCAAGATTCTTTTTGTGCCATATGGTTTATAAATACCAGAGCTGCCCTCAGTACTTGGTCACTAGTCCTGTTCAGCAGAATTAGTGTTTGTTTCTCTCTTCTGTTTACCTCCTCTTATTTCTGTGATAGAGTCCACCAAAATCAAATGAAGGTAGTACAGAGAGTAATAAGGAGAATGCTGCTGCGGAATCTGGGTCTGAATCGTCTTCTCAGGAGGCCACGCCAGAGAAAGGTGAAAAAAAAATACTATATTAGGAATGGTAGTTAATTCTTTTTTAAATTATTGTATTTTTCAATATCCTGTTACTTTTCAAAAACATAAGATTTTTATGTTACCTTTACTATCTCCTGTAACTAAAGATACATGCCGGATGTGGAAGTTGCTGGATGCTGTAGATCCTCTAATATTAAACATGTGCAGGCTGCACTGTCTTTTTCATTGTCATTCTGTGGTACTGGGAGTATCTTCAGCAGATTAAAAGTAGAGAGAATTAACAGAACTGGTAGGAGAAACATGGCAAACTTTTTTTTTAACAATTCTGTTTTATTTCAAGTGACTGAATTTCTGAGTCAAATGTGTATTGCATTGACTGGGTGCACCACATTGCTTGAACTCAGAACTGTTTGCTGGATTCTTTGTCTTCAAATTTTCAAGATATTATGGAAATTCTGAGAACTATGGGTTTTCTTCAGTAAACTGCTTGGAAGCCCAAGTGAAAGTGGAAAATTAATTGCGCTGTCCATGTGTAGGCACAACTGTATGGCTGGCAAGAGTATCAGTACTGCTGGAGCATCTACAGATTAGGAGGTGTCCATGCAAAGGTTGTGAACTATTGTGTGTGGGGACAAAACTTCTTGATGACTTATCTATTTTGTCCCTTGTGCTTGTAAAACAAGTATTAAAAGACAAGCTTTAACTTCCACTTAAAATTTCAGTCCTTTTTCACGTGTTCTATTAAGGTCTGTCTTCTGTGCTTTTCAAAAGGTCTCAAAATTCTGGTGTACTTGTGTGAGACCTTTGTACATCTTATAAAATTATATGCTAATCATTCTCAGACTCTCAAAATGTTGTTCAGCTAATAATATTTCAGAATCACTGGCAGAGTCTGCAGCAGCCTATACTAAAGCAACAGCAAGGAAGTGTTTATTAGCGAAGGTAGAAGTGATTACTGGGGAGGAAGCTGAAAGTAACGTGTTACAGGTAAGAAATGGATAGAGTAGAGGAGCTTTGAGTTTGTGGGTATTCATATGGATGTTGAGTGAATGCACTCCATCTGATTCCCTACAACTCAGCCTTCCTCTATATCTTTAATGTGTTTTCTTGTGTTAAAATGCAAACTTTAGATATTTATATCAGATCCTTATTTATTAACTTGTTACCCATTTTTTCTGTTAATTTCCTCTTTCTGAAAATGTTTTTGTGTCTAAGCCATCCGGGTGTATCTTAAGCATACTTTTCTGAACCTATCACACAGAAGCTTCTATTTTTTATGAGAAAATTATTTGAAGAAAATTTAAGTGAACTTAAAAATATTAAGTTGTTTAATTGTTGTACTACTGAAGATTTTCTAAAGCTTGGAATGGACTATTTATGCCAGCAGTCTGGTTTCTTGCAAAGCAGAAACTATATCACAAACACTCAGGAATTTGGCTTGAGATACTTAATTGAATCAGTGATGTTGTAGAATGGTATTTGGTCATGACTTAGACTCCTGATTTTAATAATGGTATATTTAACATTGTAGTTATTCATTAACTTAAATATACTTACTCCAGTATATCCTTGAGAAAAATGTGCAGGATTTTCATATAAAATGAAGTGATATATATATTTTTTTCTTTTCTCTCTTTATCCTCCAATTATAGTTTGTTTTTTCCTTGAGGTATTTTGTTTCTCAGCATTTGAACTGTGTTATTTTCAAGGATAGCTTTTTTATTCATACAGACGTGATGCTCTATTCTGGCACCAAACAGTTGCACTAAGCAGTCAGTATCTAATGCCTATCAGTTACACTTGTATTAACTTACAGAATGATACTCTATAATGTTTATCTTCTTGGACTTACTTTTATCAGACATAAATGGTCCTTAAATGGTTCTTCTGGTACTTCTCTGTTTCTGTGTAATTCAGAAATGTCTGGATGTTTCACATAATTGAACAAGGCACTGAAGAGATAAGAATCCTGTTTCACTTTGGAAAACCACAACTTTTGGCAGTTGTATACTTAATAGAGGACTGACTTGCTGAATATGTTGTAACTTAATAGACCTCTTGCCTAACTGTTCTTTTTTTCCCTGTGAAATGTAATGCACTAGAATTCCAAATGAGACTTGTACAGACAGATCTATGTTAATGTTGCAGAAACAGAGCTAGATGTTTTGGGGTGAAGAAAATGAGAAATGGAGGGAATGAAAATGGAAGTATCTTTTCTACTTAGTGCATGCTCATCTGTGGGGAACTTGAGGAGTAATGGTTTGAGGTATAAAACCTCCGCAGTAATAGGGAAGTTGGATTAGAGAGGGAGCTATCGAGATATTTCATGGAAGAAAAAGGGAGCTTGTATGTCAAGAAGGAGCATTCCTGCTGTTGGAAAAAATACATACACCTTTTGAATTATATAACTAATGAACCCCACAGGGAGGCAGTAAAAATACTTCCCTTGTTGACTTTGTGTAGTTCAGGCTTTATGAGTTAATAATGAAGCCAGCATGTTTATTCATCCTTTGCTTCCTTAATACAGAAAGAATTTTACTTTGCTTTCATTATATTTGCTGAGTCTTCCCAGCAACAAATACCATCTTCAGTGGTGCAATGTGTACCTAAGGCTTTTAAAAGAATTTACTGATATAAGGCAGTCTCTTATGACATTAAGTTTCCTCTGTGAAAGCTTATATCTTATCAATTGCTTGTTGTTTTGATCTCAAACCCTTTTATTCTTTAAGAATATATAGGTTCTGTTAATAAAACCTTACAAAAACAGCATATTTTGAGAAATTTGTTGAAAAAGAGAGGATGACTGTTTTTGCTTCTACAACTATAAACAATTAAAAATTCCAGTATGAAATCTGAATATTTTTTTAACCAACTGTAGGTGACTAAGAAATATATGATTACTTCAATCAACCACTATGCCATAGAGATATTTTCTGTTGCAGATTCAGTGCAAGCTGTTTGTATTTGATAAAAGCTCTCAGTCTTGGGTGGAAAGAGGTCGAGGACTCCTGAGACTCAATGATATGGCCTCAACAGATGATGGAACATTACAGTCTCGACTGGGTAAGAGGAACCAGGGGAAATGAGATACTGCATGACAGTCATGCTATTTTCATAGGGTTCTTTCTTGATATACAGCAACTTTCACTTTAGTTTGTCTTAGCTACAGCAATTCAGAAGCAGTTTGGACCTTTTCTTTTGCTTCAGTTAGTGAACATTGCCTCCAAAGAGAGTATCTTCATACCCTTCTATTGTGGCAGATGTTCCAGTTGCTTTTTCTCCCCATAAAAGCAAGCCGTGTTTAGTAACTAGAATATTTGACTAGAAATTTATGATAACATCATTCAGATCTGGCTGTTTTGGATGGATTGCTTGTGGTGGGAAAGTCTGTTTGAAACGATGGTTCAGGCTGGCAGGAATGTGCATTAGCTTGAGATTATCAGTACAGATGCAGCTGTGAACTTTGATGTATTAACATACAAGGCTTCAGACTTAATAGCTTAAGATATGACTCATAATCTTTAATAGCCTTGTTGCAGTTTAAGCCCAGCCAGCAGCCAAGACCCTTAAAGCTGCTTGCTCACTCCTCCTCCAGCAGGATCAGGGGGAAAACTGGAAGTGTATACAAGTTAGAAAAGTCATGGCTTAAGATAAAGATAGTTCAATAAAGAAAGCAAAAGTAGTACATGGAAACACAGCAAAACAAGAAATTAATTCACTGCTTCCCATGGGCAAGCAGGTGCTCATCCATCTTCAGGACAGCAGGGCCCCATCACACATAATGGTGACGTGGGAGGACAAACGCCATCACTCCCAACATCCTCCCTTCCTCTTCTTCCCCCTACTTTATATCCTGAGCATGGTTTTATCTGGTCTGGAATATCCCTTTGGTCAGTTTGGGTCACCTGTCCCGGCTGTGTCTCTTCCCAAACTTCCATGTATTCCCAGCCTCCTCACCAGTGTAGTAGTATGAAAAGTAGAAAAGGCCTTGGCTCTGTGCAAGCACTGCTCAGCAATAACAAAAACATCTCTATATTATCAACTGTATGTTCAGCACAAACCTAAAACACAGCTCCATACCAGTGACTGGAAAGAAAGTTAACTGTACCCCAGCCAAATCCAGCACAAGCCTACATTCTTCTCATTTACAGTTGTGACCGAAGCCCAGAAGGGCTTATTTGTAAAAAGACTGAGACTTTATACAATAACAAGTGTCTTGACTGTTTTGAGCTTCCTAATGTCTTTTTCCACCTAACTGATCTTGTAACTTGGCTTTAGTGATGAGGACTCAGGGGAGTCTCAGGTTAATCTTAAATACCAAGCTCTGGGCTCAGATGCAGATCGATAAAGCCAGCGAGAAGAGTATCCGGATCACCGCCATGGATACTGAGGACCAGGGAGTCAAAGTTTTTCTTATATCAGTGAGTATTGTTTTTTGTTTATGTTTTAACCTTCCTACTAAAGTTGGTACTTGCTTAAACTGTAGTTGAGGTAGCATTCCCATTTTTTTGCACTCTACACTGTTTTACCATCACCCCTGCCCCAAAGACAAGGCGCTTGGCAGGTTTGCTTGTCTAAAAAGTCTTGCTAATTGTGAACAAATGCCGCATCAAAGGCTGCCATAGGAAGCCAGGTTGTCCAAAGCATTGCCCACGGAGTCATGTGATCTGTTCTGCACATACTGAGACTCTGTGGTATTTAATGCAGATTGTTTTCTGATATTAAGAAAAATGGACATTATTTCATAGATTTTATGTGATAGTTTAACCAAAATTAGATCTACTGGAACTTTCAGCCCAGGAAAGTTGTCACTGTCTACAGTGCAGGAGAATGGATAGGTGCCCGCTGAAAGGGAAACACTAAAACTCTTTAGTACTTAAAGATTACACATTTTAACTTCGGTTTTCTTTTGATACAGAGTATTCAAAGCAGTAACAGCATAGTGAAAGTGATTTCTGTGCTTGCTAAATGGGGAGCAGCAATCCCAATCAGAATTACTAAAACACTCGGCATCTCATCATATAGTCAACAAGGAAGAAAGGTCATTCCCTAATGTCTGCTAAAGCACTTACAGATTTGGAGAGGTCCAAACATGTTCTTTTGATTTACACTGATTCTACACAAGATTAGGGTTCTTAGGGTCAGCAACTGAGAGCATCAACAAATGGTCAGCTTTCCCTGTGACATTAGGTTTGTAGGGCTGGGATCTGGACTCCCAGAATGGAACTTAATTATACCAAATATGCATTAGTGAAGAAAAAGAAGTGAAATAAATGGATATGTTTTTCTCAGTATTTTTCTGGATTTGAAAGTTTTAGTTAATCCGTTATCAAGTTATTCACTCTTGATTTTAGTATTGATAAAAAGTACCTTGTTTGGAATTATTTTTTCATTACAGCTCACTGCAGGGGAATTTTGCAGATACAGAGGTGACAGATTCAAGTGTCAGATGGGGCTGATGGAAACTATTTTTTACAAAAGAATCTGAGAAGTGGTATTGTTACAGTTATCATGGAGTAAGGATAATAGTCAGTATGAGGACTTAATTGGCATAGTGAAGACAGAGTTTTGTAGTATTTGAAGGGAGTTTCCTTTTAAATAATGTCCATTAAATATTTAGTTTGATAGGGCTAATAATTGATTGGTTTGAAGGCATAAAGTTTTTAACCTTCGAGAGTTAAATATATATATTCTTCAATAGGTTGTCAGAAATGCTTCCCTCTAAAACAGACTGTTCAAAAAAAATTTGAATAATTGCCTGCCTGACTGTCCATTCAGTTTTCTCATTATATCTCATGTTGAAATTTTATGCTAATGCCACATTAAACAATTGGCTTGATTACAATTAACTAATGTGTGAAGTTGAATGATTGACAGGCCAGCAAAAATTGGCAAGATTTTATGTTAAGATCTTTTTAATATGAGCTTTTGGGAGGTGTGAGGAAAGCTCTATGATTTCTGTGTGAAGAAGGCTATATGAAACCAGCTACTACTGGGTATGTTAGCCAGAGAACGTTTGAGATGAGCAGAGGAGTATACTCTGACCACCAGAGTTCAGTATATGTAATGTCCTGCTGTGTGTACCACAGCCCATTCTGACTGGTTTGATAAACACTTAATGAGAAAACTGAAAAGTATATTGTAAAATCTGGCATGACTGCTGTATATTATGTCAGTAGTGTTTTATTGTGTTGTACTTCCATGCACCTTTTTCTTATTTCTGAATATTAAAAAATGCAGGCAAGCTCTAAAGATACAGGGCAATTGTATGCTGCATTGCACCATCGGATCTTGGCCTTGCGGAGTAGAGTGGAACAAGAGCAAGAAGTCAAGAATGTAGCACCTGAGCCAGAGGTAACGCAGTCAAATGAGGAAGACAGTGATGATGATGTCATTGCACCTTCAGGATCAGTTGGAAGTGGTAAGTAAGAAAGAGAACGGTGTTTCCTGTTTTTCATGCATTGTTCTGTGTCATTTCTTAAGGCAGACTGTGCTCTTGGTGTATGTCTGCAGAGTAGGACTTTTGCATGGACTGCCTTTTTGAATGCAACTAGTTCTTGCTTCTTCTCCAAACTGGTAAATGACCCCTGTGCTTCCTCTGAGTTACATGCCACAGTTTAGCAGAGGTTTCCTGTGCTTTTTATCATTTACAGGATTTCTAAGGGTGGTTCTGAGTTTCATTTTTGCCTTTATCATGGCCAAGAATTGCACATAAAACCTATGATGACTCAGGATCAGTAGACAGATCCAGACTGACCTTTCAGTAGAGAGCTGTTTGGAAAGCAGAAGGTTTACAAAGGGGTGTGGAAGGAGTGTAATGTTTTTTATTGTGCATGAGGAGACCATAATTTAAGAAAAATACTGGTCTTCAGTTTGAGGAAGGCTTCCTTTTGTACTCTCTACTTGGAAGTCTTCTGTGCTTTGCTTTCTTGTGTCTGAGAACATCCAGCCTTTGACAGTCCTCCATCCTGGTTGAAAGAAGGGGGAAAAAAGGGGGAAAATATGAACAAAAGCAGTGGGAAGATGGAAGAGGTTGGAAACTGAGCTTTTAGGCTTTGGGATGCTGCTGGGATCCCTGAACCAGGTTAGTCAAGAACATAAAATTCTACAGTAGACAGATCTTAGTCTGGAAAAGGAATGTGCAAGGTAGGGGAGGAAGAATTCTACAGTTCTCATCTCTCATTGAACATCTGAATCTGAGACTTCTGTAGGCTGCTTGGGATGGGTCTCTTACTGCAAGGCAAGAAACAAAAGATACTTTGTATGACCAAGAACTACTTTTATTGTTTCAGGTCCTAATGATGAAGGTGATGGGCAGAATGTTGGCAGCACATAGCAGATGTGAGCCAATCTGCTTGCAAGGCTGCTATGAACACCAACTTGCAGGCGTCTCTGGATACCCCAGGCCAGCGATTATTTCAGGCAGTGTTGAAAGCTCCAGGACTTAAGAACTGTGCATCTCTGTTCTGTTTGTTTGGTTTTTTGGTCTGGATCAGTAGATTCCACACAAAAAAAAAAAAAAAAGCAGACTTGGAAACTACCTGAATGTGGTTTGGGACGTTGAAAGCTCATCATATTGATGAGCAAAAAAAAACAAAATCCAACCCCAAAACAAACAACAACAAAAACACAAAATGCAACCACCCCAACTATTTCCCCTTTTCCTTGTAATTAAAATGGCACATTACAGCTTGTCACAGCTTTTCATTGGGACCTTTTGGCTGTTTCTTCAGTAGTTCGTGTCTTGCAGGTCTCCGAGATAGAACTTTTCAACGCGGTTCCAACTTGAATTCTGCTTTTGTAACCCCTACTCCCCTTTATGCAGGGAAACCCTGTACTCACCAGTTCCTATGCTCACTGGCTGCCCTTTTGGGTTCCTGTCTTTTTTTATTTTTGGACTGCAGATGGGGCAGGTTATGTTTTTATCATTTAATCCCAACATAGGTTGTGGATGTGAATGCCATTGTTTGCTGTCTTGTGGGTTTATAAACAAAGAAACGAAGCATTGTGGTTCACCAGAAAAGCTTTTTTAAAGCGGTAATAAGAGACTTTTAAGTCTGCAGGATGTTTTGCTAATTCCTTTTTTTCTTCCCATTTCATTATTATTTTTTGGGGATTTATATTGTGGTGAGACTTTTTTATTTTAGTTTTTCAATAAGATGCTCTTGTGAGTTGAAAAAGTGAAACTATTGTTTTGTACTGTTCTTTTCTGTTACTATTTAAGGGAGAGCTAAGCCACTATATATAATAGATGTTGCATACAATTTTTCCTAGAAAATTTTATGTTTCTGTGGCTATAGTAAAGTGTAGGAGGCATACAGGTTACACCTTCATAAAAGTTAATGACAAAACAGCTGTTAGCCCTTTGGAAGAATAAAATAGGCTCATGGAATGAGCTCTGCCAGCCATTAAAATAAATCTGTATAATAAAGCAGCTCTAATTTAATGGCTTGATTCAACAAGCCATTTAAGCACTTGCCTGACTTAACTATATGTGAATAATCTTACTGAAGTCAATGCAACTCTTCATGCTTAAAGTTGAGGACATTTTAAAATACGTTGCTGAATTAATGGCCTTAAATAGAAAATATAATTTCTAACCCTTCCTGTCCCCATTCCGTTTCTTGAAGTCTTGGAGCATGAAGAAGAAAGTAATACTGCCAGCCTTGAGTAGTTTGGGCTGAAGGTTATTGTATTCTGTTCCACCACAAATAAAAGCAAGAATATGTTTTCCTGTGTGTAATTCTGAAGTACTCCTACTGTAACCATAACTCACCTTTTTCTTTTTTTTTTTTTTTTTGTTTGGGTGTTTTTTAATCATTTGAGCCTTTTGTGTGAAAGCTGAGTTTTATTTTCTTATTGAAAAATATGGTATGTTCTTGTCCAGCAGAGTTGGAATTTGGTAGTCACAAGGTCACTTTCACAAAAAATTCCCCAAATTGTTTTATTTCTTTTATAAATAGTTTGCTGATAAATAATTTCTGACTTGCATGCTTGCTCTTTTGTAGGTTAAGGATCTAAAATGCATCACCTAAAAAATGAAAGTGGAAGAAGTATTTGATGTAGCATGAATTGAAAACAGAAACCCAGGTTATAGCACAAAATCAACTTCAAAATTGAGTAGTCAAATGGCAAAACAGTCCTTATTGCCTTTATTTAATGAAACACACTTTTCACTGGCAGTCAAGAACAAGTCTTCCCCTGTTTTCTGTTGTTAACCATCACTGAAGACTGATGCTGTTGGTGCAGAGAGTGCTTTTACTTTTCCTGATAGCCAGTTGAAGGAACATCTGTGATTACTTTTCTGGGAATTGAAAAGGGCTAATGATAAGCTGTGCCACTGCATCTTGATCTCTCTGGATTGTCTGCTCATGCCTTCTTGCATTTTGGTTTTCTTTTTTTCTTCCCTAGAATATGAGGGTTTTTACCAATGAACAGACCTATTGCTGCACCCCCCTAACGATGCCATACTTCAACAGGAACATGGCAGTTTCCTTAGTACCCACCACACAATTGTTTCTGTATTACAAGGTCTGGGGACTTTTAAGTAAGTGATCTGCATTTTGGATCTGGGATTTTTTTACATTGTTGAGATACTCAGATTTAAACTGCTCTTTTCAAACACCCTTGCACCATAAAACTGTTTCTTGTCAGCAGCTTGTTCATAAGGAAAATTAATAAGGTGTCTTGGCCAGCATGGCCTACTTCTGGGAAAACAGGCATTATTTCTTGGTCCCAGGCTCTGTGGGGTCTATGCTGAGTCTCACTTTAAAGTGTTTTACCTAAAATGCGATTGATGGTGCATGAAGATTTGGAAAAACGGAATAGGCATGCTTGCTTTGGGGTTTGATGTTACACAATCACCTACAGCTTTTTAAAAAATTCGGCAACTATTTACTGATACAGATTTTATTTTTGGCTAGAAGCTTTGCATAAATGTTTATAGTGAAGGCAGAAATGCTGCTGTGCATCCCAACAGAATTGGCAATGGATTGAGTTCAGGCCCTGCCCAGCAAGATATAGTTAGGCCAAAGCAAAACCCTGACTTAGCTCTCTGCTTTAAGCCTTAGTAAACCAGTGACAGGCAAAACCAGATAATGCCCATGTGTCTCAAAAGATCTGTGTAAGACTGTCATATCAAAATGTACATGGGAATTACATTAAAACCTGTGCCAGCAAGCAAACAAACAAAACACCCTGAGCCCTGCGTTGTGTTTCCTGTACTGGGCAGCAGCTGCTTGAGGGGAGGGTGATGGTGACCAGTCCTGCTGCCTTGTAGCAGTCTTCCCCTTGATCGTGCTCCTGCTCCATCTTTCCCCTTAGGCCTCTTGTTAACTTTTGTGTGGTGTTGACAATTCCTGTATAGCCTGTATGGCTGCTGACCCACACAGGCACAGCCTTCCAGATTTTCCAGTGGAAAAAAAATACTGAAGAGTATAGTAAAATTTAGCATGCTTGATGATGACTCAACTGTGTCCTCTGGCAACCAGGAGGGCCAGCTGTGTCCTGGGGGGACATCAGGTGCAGCCAGGCGAGGGAGGGGATTGTGTCTCTCTGCTCTGCACTGGGGCAGCCTCACTTTGAGTGCTGGGCGCAGTTTTGGGCACTACAGTATAAAAAAGACATTAAGCTAATAGAGAGTGTCCAAGGAAGGGCCAGAAGGAATGGGAAGGGTCTAGAGGGGAAGCTGTATGAGGAGCTGCCGAGGGCACTTGGTTTGTTCAGCCTGGGGAAGGGAAGACTGAGGGGACACCTCAGTGCAGTCTTCAACCTCCTCATGAGGGGAGGCTGAGGGGCAGGTACCAGACTCTACACTCTTGTGACCAGAGATAGAACTTGAGGAAACAGCATGAACCTGAGTCAGGGGAGGTTTAGGTTGGATAGCAGGAAGTTTTACACCCAGAGAGTGATTTTAGAACTGGAACAGGCTCCTCAGGGCAATGGTCACAGCACCAAGCCAGAGTTCAAGAAGCATTGGGACAATGCTCTCAGTCATAGGGTGGGGTTGTTGGGGTGCCCTGTGCAGGACCAGGAGCTGGACTCGGTGATCCTGATGGATCCCTTCCAATTCAGCATGCTCTATGATTCTATCAAATGTTGCTAGAATAGTGATGTCATTGAAACCAGAAGTAAGGCTCTTATCTGTAAAATTAAAAAATAAAAGATCACACCCACAGGAAATACAAACATTAAGGTAAGAGAATGTTGTAACTACAACATCTTTCTATAGTCCAGTTGCCAGTGCATGATGCATTGCTTTAGAGCAGACAGGGCAGGAAATGATCTAAATAAATGAGTCCTCGGCCATCCTGCACTAGAATTAGGGTGGAAGGTGACCAGATTGTTAGAAACCTGCAGGAATAAAAAAAACCCTCCAACTTTGTAATGACTCCTCTCTGTTCCCTCAAGTATCAATTGATGCCATTGCTTGGGTATTACTGCCATTAAATGACTGTTCCTAACACGTCCCATTCTGCAGTTCAACTGGTCTCTTGCTCTCCCAGTGAGTGTAGAAAATGGTTTATTTCCTTTCTAGAAACATGTTACATATTTGCAAATTTACCATGTTTCCCATAATCTTCTCTAGTTTTAGGAATTCCAGATATGATAAATGCCATAATTTGTCATACAAGATTTCATTAAACTGACTTTTCACTGTGTGCTTTTTCTCCCGGTGTTACTTGGTCTTTCTGTGCACTGACTTGCTTAAATTGAACTCTAGTGCATTGTGTGGGTAATGGATTTTCAGACAGGATGTTATAAAGATGTTTTAATTTTTTTTTTAAGGGTTTCTTTTTTTGCCTCCTGTGAAATCAGCACAGAGCAACACAGGTGCAAGAGAAAATTGCTAAATCAAACGAAGTCAGTCTTGATTCTTTCCTGCTGGGTGAAAATACAGGTATCTCATTAAGAAATGCTTACAGATAATTTCTGTAAATAAAAGTCTCATTTGAAGACAGTATTCAGAGCTCCCTTTTGGCTGCCTCCTTTCAAGGACCATTTTCCAGAACTCTTCCTTGTATAAAGATTAAAAAGCTGAATTTGTCACTGAGAACACTGGTAGTTCTGTTGCAAGGGTGGGCAGTGAATGCTTCTTCCAAGGTTATCTGAGAATTTAATGTGGGGTTATTTTGTATGAACCACTCCTGATTGAATTCCAGTAGCTTACCTTCGGCTTCTAATGAAACTGGAAAAGCCAAGTGGTGATGTTATGTTTGATATCCTCTTCCTGTTCAAGAGACCTGGAGGTGTCATTGAGCCTCTGCTGCAGGATGTCTGCTGCTGGTAACATGTACCTGAGCATCCATGAGCTGACTGTACACTTTTCTCTGAAAAGCAGCTTGTTGTATGTACTCCATTTAGCAGACAAGTCCTGTTCTCTGGGGAATTCAGAGCACAACTGCTACTGCACACAGGAAATGTCTTGGACAAGGCCCTACAGAATGCTCCCGAGAGGGAAGGATGGGGAAATATTTTGAATGCAATTTGCTGGTGGATGGTTTTGCCATTTCTGAAAAGGTTTTGGAGATAGAAGGAACTCCAGTTATTTGCAGCTTGTAGTACAATGGCAAGCCCCTTCCCCTATTTAAGGAAACTAATATTCTGTATCAGCAAGTTTGGTTATCAGCAGTAAAAATATTTGGAACCAAGTTAATGTTTTAAGAGAATTGTTGTATTAATTATGTTTGCTTTCCCTGGAACTTGCCTGTTCATAGTAAGGTAACTGTTCACTCCTACTGTAACAGCTCTCTGAAGTTGACTGGCTGGGGAAGGTCTGCAGGCCAAGGATGGGTATGTGCTGAATAACCCCTACCAGCAGTATGGCAAGGTTAGCTGCAGTCTATCCACGAGGCAAGTAAAAAGCTGCCCGCACCAGGTTGCTGAGTCCTGCAGCTGCAGGCATTGTACCTGCTGCAGAGGAAAAGAGACATGAACTCCCTTGTCGGTGGAAGAAGCATTATGAGTCTACCGCATGGGATACAGCCTCAGAAGAGCTTTTAACAGCTGCTTGGAGCTCAGAAAGCTATTTGTTATTTAATGGTGTAGAGTCTTGTCGTGTGCAAGATTCAGTGGCTTCTGTATGTTTATATTGGGGAGAGAGCATTTGCAGCATGTGCCACCCTGTAGATGAATGTTTTCTCCATTCTGCAGTCCAGAAGGATCACACAGCCCTTTTTCCGATGTGCTTAGAAAGAGCTTTGGAGAAGGGGAAAATCTGATCTAAAAAATGCTTCCTTTATTAAAGCACTGGTGAGTACCTGATGGTGGCATTGGTTCTGTGTGTAAGAACAGCAACCTTTCTGGCACACAGAGGAAACAGTGCCCAATCCGTGGGACAATGGAAGACCCTCTGTTGTGAGTGCACTCCACAGCAGTTCCTTCTGGTGCTGAGACAACTCGAGAACGGAGGTGAGTTGCCTGCCATGTTGTGAGCACGCCCCAGCACATCTCTGTTGTGCCACAGCCCAGCACAGCTACTGAACCCTGGCCGTGTCCCTTCTCCTTTCCTGGCTGCCGGGGCTCGTGAAGCTCCAACTTCACTGCTGGCTCGATACAGCGCTTCAAACAGTTCCTTTGGATAATGGAACAGTAGCATCCAACTCCAGCTGTTTTGAGCTCCTGTCACAGAGAAGAGATACTGTGGGGGACTCAGCATACTGGAAGATGCAGAAAACAAGTATTGAATATACTTTTCACATACAGGGAAAAGAGATTTAGAGAGGTGAGAAAGCTTGAGCTAACGAGAATTGTAGACTTCCTCACTCAGATCTTAGAGCTATTTCAACAGTTGGGAAAAGAGCTGAAAGAGCTTTGCTTGAAGGGATGTCACTGATAGGGACATGTGTGCAAATGTCTTCACAAACAATTTTATCGGTGAGGGTGTCGGTGTGGGTGTTACCATCTTTGAAATGGGTCTTAATGTCTCTGCTGACTTCAAGCAGCAGGTTTGTTACAGAGCCCAGGCAGCTTGGCTCCTGAAACACACAAGTGCATCTGCACAAGCCTGAACTTTGGGGTAAAATGACAGGTTCAAGGGGGCTATGTGGAAGGCGCTTCAGGAAAGCTGCACCTTCCTGATACCTCAGCCAATGGGAAAGGAAGAGGGCAAGATGTGGCCAGGAGTTTAGGATAAAAGGAGGCTACGCCCTCCAAAACTTCGAGAGAGAAAACCCCGTGGGCTGTGTCCCAGTGGACTCCCTCCCTTTATTCGAATAAAGTTGCAGGACTTCTCTGTCACTTTTATGGACACTGGCTTTTCAGAGCATGATATACCATACAAAATGGGGACTCATCCGGGATTTTCCCAATGTCTGGAGCCTGCACATGGCAAGAGGACGTGGAGGCATGCCTCACCCAGTTTTAGGTGATCATTTCCCTTCGGCGCTGGCTGGCACCAGGCAATTGATTGGGTACCCAAGACCCACAGACAAGTAACGGACCAGGGTGGTCCATGAATAGTCCACAGGAAAGGACCACTGGAAATCTCGCTGGTGAGTACAGTGAGAACTTTGGGGAATAAAACACAGCAGGATGTTCAGAGGGAGCTGTAAAAGACAGTAGAGAAGGGGTCTCGGCGGCAGGGGATGGACGCCCAGAGGGGGCAGTCAGGGAAAGTCAAGAAAGGTCTTGGCAATCCATGTCCAGAGGGAACAATAAGGAGCCAAGAAAGGGTCTCGGCAATCCACACCCTCAATGGGAACTTTGGGGAGTAAAACATGACAGGATGATGGGGGAGGCAGTAAAGAAAAGCTGAGAAAGGGTCTCGACTGTAGGGCTGACAATCCCAGAATACCTCCAAAGGGTCCTTTGGGAGAATGTTGAGATGATTTGCACGTTCTCCCAGAGGCAGTTGAGGACATGGATGCCCAGAGGGGACAATAAGGGGAGTTGAGAAAGGGTCTCGGCAACAGGGGGACAGATGGTGTTGGTTTGGGAAAGGATTGGTTGAAGGGGAGTGTGAAGAATTATGGGTAAGGAAAATAGCAACGGGAGACTATGTGATAAGGGAAGAAAAGAGAAACAGTGAGGACTGTGATGTTCTCTGCTTTATCTTCAAAATCTGTGGTCTAATACAGGGCTGGCTGCAAGTCTTGTATTCCTGGGTTCCAGGATAAGGAAAACAGGGAGGTATTGTTCCTACACCCCTGGGTCATTATGGAGCCAGGTTGAAGGATTTGGGTTTGTCCACCTACTACTCAGGACTTAAGGGGGTTCCTCTATGGTGAGGAGTGCCGAGGCCAGGTGTGAAAATGCAGGATCGGTGCCACGGGCTGGTGACCTGTGAGGACGTGCGGGCCCAGGCTGGGCCAGGGCTATGGGGCAGTCGAGGCTCAGTGCCGGGCAGTGCCCAACACCACCACCCCCGCAGGCAGGGACTGCCGTGGTCCCCCATCCCCATGGGGCTGCGGGATGTCTTGTCCGCCCGCCTGTCCCTGTGGAACTGTCAGCTGGGCCCTCCTGCCAAGCTGCACTTGGTGCTTTACAGAGGTTGTGGTGCTGGAAGAGCAGCCCAGGGTCTGGATGGGTGTGCTGCCAGGGTGCGTCTGGACACTGCATCTGGACGGGGACCGGCTTTGGTATATGGTTGTAAGAGACAATGTGTCACCAAAGGCTGGCCTGATAAAAGAAGAGATTTTGTTTGGGTCACTGGGGACGTGAGTGATTTTGTAGAGAGTTTGGTGGCTGTGGGTGGGTGAGAGCCCACAGGCAGCGGGAGCCTGGAGTCTCTCCAGGCACAGGTACTGGAGAGGTGGCAGAGTGGGGCCTTGCAGGAGCTGGTTAGAAAGGCACATCAGGTATATGAAAGAAAGGATGGGAAACAGGTAAAGGTACAGGCCAAGATAACGGCTTGGTCCTTACAACCCCTGACGGGAAAAAAGTGCAGGGAGCCCCAGGACCAAAGGAAAGGGGGCGGCCACCAGGACAGCAATTGTGTCTTACAATGTGCCATTTGTAAAAAACAAAAAGAGAACATTAGAAATGGATTGTTAAGGGTGTCAGGATCTCCTGTTGTACTGAGGCCTTACCACACTGGAGCCCTTGCTGGAGAGAGAAGTGTGTTTCCTAGTAGACACGGGAGCCTCTCTACTTTGAATTTTATGAATTTTTCTACTTTTGAATTTTATGCCAAAGGGGGACAATTGTCCAAGTCTTCTTTTGATAAGCGGGAAAGATGAGCAGGTGTGTTTTATTCAACCGCTGTTGGTGAATGTGAGAGATGGGTTGGAAATGCATGAGTTTCTGTTTGTTCCTAGTAGTCATTGTGGTTTGCTAGGAGGGAATTTGATGACTGAGTTGGGAATGCGAGTCAGTGTTGTGAGGGGTGATGGGGAGGTTAGCGCTGTTGTGACACTGTAAATTATCTGATAAAGCTTATGCTAAAGTGAACCCAGAAGCGTGGGCAGTCCCAGAGGAATATGGAAAAGTAGATATGGAGCCTCTCCAGATTACTCTGAGGCAATCAGGACAAGTGGTGTCTAAAAAGCAATACCCTCTTCCAAGGGAAGGAAGGAAGGGGTTGCAGCCTATTGCTGAGTCCCTGTTAAAGGTGGGTCTTTTGGTGCCGTGTATGTCTCCCTATAACACTCCTACCCTGCCAGTTATGGTGAGGGACCTAAGAATAAATAATGAAACCCAGGCACTCCATGGTCCCAGATTTTCCCTCCCAGAAAAACGAGGTTCACTCCTGGTAAAATTTAAAACAGTTTAATAAGAGGTTTAATAAAAAGGACAATAGGAGACAGAAATAAAGCAAAGAGTTAATAGGGCCGGGTGCTTGGCACGATGCCAAAGGCACACCTTAGCCAGCAAACCTCTTCTGTTAAATGCCTGAGTCCCATACATATTCATAGATTTCTATGCATCATTCAAATATTACTTTTTTGGTATCTCCTGGGTTTCAAGTCCTCCTCCATCCTGTCACTATTTCCTTCTTGCAGGTCTGTTTAAAATTTGATAATCCATTGTGGTCCTGTTCTGCTGACCACATCCTTTGGTCATCCTGTGTTCCACTTCCTGATCAATAAATTCTTCCTTCCAGAGCCTGAGGCCGGTCATTGTTATCTTCATCCAGGCTATTCAGGAATGTGGGGAACTTCCTTGCTTATCTTTGCTATTCTCTGAGTTACATGACAAAAAGGAGTATTCTACATATCATGCTATAATTCTAAGAAATCACACTACTATTTCCAAGAAACTATATACATGCAACTAAGTTTTCTAACATTACACATATGACATCCATTTTAATATTTGCGAAAAGCCAACAATACAATATGCACTTATAACACAGATCCTTATACCATCTTGAACCAGGTTCACTCCTCATGCTGCTACTATTCAGGACTTGATTTAAAAGACGCTTTCTGGGGATGCCCACTTAAAGAGCATAGTAAACGGTATTTTGCCTTTGAGCGGGAACAAGAAGGAGAAGGCATTATTTGGTCAAGCTATTAACCAAATTTACTCCATCTCTAGGAATTAGGTTATTTGCAGTATGTGAAGGACTTAGTCCTGTTGGGAGAATGGGAGGAGGTGGTAGGGGAAGCCACTGTGGTTTTCTGACTGGAGTGGGGCTTGGAGTACCTGAAGGGAAGGCACAAGTGGTGGACAGAAAGATTGAATGTTTGGGGAACATTGTGACTGAAGGCTTGTGTTGGCCCAGAGGGAGTCCAGAGAATCTTGGAGGTGCTGTAGCCCAGGGCTGAAGGAGAGCTGTGAAAAATTTTAGGATTAATAGAGTGTGGCAAGACCTGGACTATTCTGTGACTTTTTGAACTTAGACAGCCCCAATGTTGTGGTATGGACACCAGAAAGACAGCAAAACTTTAGCCAGACTTAGAAAAGGAATTTGAATTGTATGTGGATGTTAAACAGCACTGTGCCAAAGGAACTCTAGTGCTAAAATGTTTGACCCATTGGCGAGGGGGTGGCCCCGTTGTTTGCTCTAAAGGTAACTGTGCAGAATTGTGCAGCCATGGCTTTGATGGTAACTGATGGCAGGATTGTTAAAGTCTGGCATCAAGCTCTAAGTGGATGACCAGCACTAGATTGTTGCAGTATGAAACCTCTTTAATGGAACAGGCGGATTTAGAATTGAGAAGTGGGGAAGGGTTTAACCCAGCCTCCTGTTTAACTGGTCCCAAGGAAGGAGCCTGAAAGGAGGCTCGTGACTGTATCCAGGTAACAGATTTACAGGATACCTCTTGTCCAAATGACGGAAAGGTGTTGGATCTTCAAGAGTAATAGGAGGAAAACAAGTTACTGGATATGCTATAGCAAAAGGAAGAGAATTGCAAGGGAAGCTACCATGCACATGGTCAGCACAGACCACAGAATTGTATGCCTTAATAAAAGGCTGCAAATTGTATTCAGGAAAGGTGGTGAATATATTTACCGATTCAAAGTATGCATGTGGCATGGAAAGCTGGGAGGAAAGAGGTTTATTAACCTGCAGGGAAAAATGTTCACTCATGAGAGCTCAGTTACTCGCCTGTTGGAGTGAATTTACCAAAAGAGGTAGAAATAATACATGTGAGGGGACATCAGACCGGGTACTCGGAGGAGACAATAGGTAATCAACTGGCCAATGGAGATGTTCAGAAAGCAGCATTTTTGGCAGAGGTCTCCGGGATCCTCCCTTTTGCTCCCTGTGGCTCAACTGTTGCCAAGGGGAGGGGAGAGTGGTGCTGTCTTTTCCACCAGAGGAGCTGGAGATAATTAAAGGTCGTGGGGCAGAAGAATGAGGGGAGAATTGACTTATGAAAGATGGTAAACAGTGGATGCCAGGAGCTTTGACCCTGCAAATATTAAAACAACTCCATGAGTGGAATCATTGTGGCTCTCAAGGACTGGCAGAAGCCTTCCTCAAGATGTACTGCCTTGGGTCTCTGTTTTAGCAAAATGAGCTACTGAGGGGTGCCTGGCTAAAGTTGATAGCCAGGCTACAAAGGAGATTGCAAGGCAGGAGGGTGACCTCAGGTTATACGTCCTTTCCAAGGATGCTGGGTGTATGTTGCGGAGGTGCCCCGGGCGAGAGGGCTTAAATATCCTCTGGTAGTGGAAGGCCAGCTGGCAGGGTGGCCAGAGGTGTTCCTGGTCACATCAGCAACTATTGCATCAGTTATCAAAGTATTTTTGGAACAAATAATTCCAGGATATGTGATTGTGGAGGCAGTGGACTCAGATGAAGGAACTCATTTTACAGAGGGATCCTTCAAGGGATTATGGCTGCTTTGAGAATTCAGTGGAACCTCCATACCTCCTGGCACCCTCAGAATTCAGGCCAAGTAAAAGGATGAATGGACAAATAAAGAAACACCTTTGAAGCTGGTGACAGAAACTAAGATGCCATGGATATGGCTTTTGCCATTAGCTTTGGGAAGAATAAGAGCCAAACCCCAAGGAAATCATTCCCCATTGAATTAATTTTCAATGTGGCGAGGAGGCTGAAGACGTATATTTAAACCAGTATGTGGCCAGGATACTATGTCTCGTGTTATCTCTTTGACAGGAAGCCCGGTTAGCACAGACACTGCCTTTGGACTTTGCTGTTCATAACATCCGACCAAGACCACAGAAACAGCAGTCAGGACAGCTGGGATGACGCCTCATACTCAGGTCAAGGTCTCTTAAACCCCAGAGATTTGGACTTCTCAGCAGGAGGAAAAGGATGGGAGACCTCAGCTATCAGTAGCCACAGATCATCTACAAGGACCTCTAGTGATTAATGGGCTAATATGAACTGTCATTGTCTACTTTATTCTCTGTGAGAAGAATGACAGGATTTGTCTTTACAAACAAACTGTGGGTCTGCTGGTAGACAAAATCAGCACTGAAAGATAAAAGAAACAATGGGAAGGGTTCCACTGATGAATGGAAAAATATATTTGCCTTTACAAACATACTGTAAATCT
>JAWWMJ010000111.1:5406095-5426265 GCA_035047045.1 Vireo griseus
ATTTTGACTTGCTGATCTGATCTTATAAAAGCTGGACTCTCTTTCGAGATAAACTTGGAAACCTTGTCCGGAAAAGGCTCTCCAAGTCCTCACTGAGAAATAGAACTCCCCAGCTATTGCAGACTCTGGGTAATGGTAAAGTATTTAGGCAGTTGATAATAATTTGGTTAGTTGAAAAATGTTCGTGTTACAGTTGTTAAAACAGTAAAGAGGGGGAATGCAGAGATGGGTTATATTCTCCATGAAAACCTTTTATGTTTTAAATTTTTTTAAATGTTATTCAGATAGCAAAACTTCACCCATAATGCGGCATTTTGGACAAAATGCAGCAGCCATTGAAATTAAAACCCCGGTCCTAGTAAAAGACTTGGAATCAGGGAAAATACTTGGACCTTTCCCTCTTATTACTTGGGGAGAGGCCGTGCTTGTATTTCCACAGATACAGGACCCAAATGGATCCCTGCAAAGAACATTCGCCCATACAGAGAGAAAGGACCAGCACCACCTGAGAGCGACCAACGCGAGGATAACGAATGCGAAGGCATCGAACACGAGCTTTGCTGTCCCTGGAGCGACGATTTCACCTCCCCCATCAAATTAGGCTGAGGAATTTCCGACAAGGACTATGAGAGACTAGCTGTTCCTGGGACAATCAGGAAGACACGACAGACTGGCAGCACCCCAATTCATCCAGTGATAACTTTTAGTGGCCACCTCAGCAACGCTTTTTACAAACCTTTTTGTAAGCAGTACCCACATAAAACCTGCAAAAACACTATGTTTAATTGTTGAAAACAGGAGGGGGATATGTGGGAGTGCAAAATGTTGCCAGGGAGGATGGCTTTTGTTAGTGAGGGGCTCTGGGGGAGACGGGCGTGCCCCAGGTCTAGCAGTGGGCAAAACAAAAGAGCAGGAGACAAATAAAGAGGAGAAGGCGAGGCAAAAGTAGGACAGTTAACAGGAGATTAAGCAAAGAAGTTGTAATCAGTAACTGATTGAGATGCTAAAGATGTAATCGTAGAAGTTGAAGTTTGTGGTTGTTGAACTGCTAGCTTTGGAACACTATGTAAGATGTGCTTTGTACAATAAAAGTTGGCTTTGCATGTACCCGGCAGAGTCCGTGTTTTCAATCACCGACAGCCAGTGTCAAAGCATCTTTATTATTTCAGAGGGAAACAGGGCCATACAGCAGTATAGACACAGAGAATTAAAACAGAATCCTTGAAACTTCATTAAAAATACTTCAAGCGCCACTAAGTAAGAGTTGTAGACTCTACCAAAAAACTCCACGCCAAACACAAAAAAATCCGCCCCCACAAAATACAGAACACCCACAACGAAACAAAGCAGCACCCACCTCCTCACCCCGCAAGCAGCCAGCAGGGTCAAAGCCCCAGGTTCAGGCAGAGCCTGAGACCTGCGGCTGGGGCAACCGTGAACAGGAGGTAGAAATCCTTCAGGAAAATGATTGCACGGGTGTGCTGAGGCACGGGCGGGGATCCCGGCCCGGAGCGGTCCCGGCTCCCCGCGGTGAGGCTGTGTGGAGGCTCCGCGCTCGCCACGCGCGTGCCCGCGGGACGATCCCGGGCCTGGCAGGGGCGGGGCCGCGCAGGCTCTCGCGATACCTCGGCCGTGCCCTTGTCGCCATGGCGGGGTATTGGGACGGCCCCGAGGGCGAGCAGTGCCCGCAGCGGACCTGGCTCACCACACGCGTGGGCGCGGCCGCGGGTGGGCATCGGGAAGAACGGGGCACACGGGGGGGCGGCCGAGCGGGGCTCGGGCAATGACGCGCAGTGCTGTGTTGCAGGCCTGGTCGGGGCGGCGTATCGCATCATCCTCCTGCGGCCCGGCTCGGCTCTCGCCGCGTTGCAGATGGCGACGGCGGACAGTGTCACGATGGGTAAGGGCCGGGACTCCCGGCAGCGTCACCGTGGGTAGGGGCCGGGACCCTTGGCAGCGTAACTATAGAGTGGGACTCCGCACACCGCAGGGGCGCCGGCCTCGCCTCTGCCCGTTCTGGCTGCGCCCTCGCATCTGCCCTTGCCTCTGCCCCTGCACGGTTTCGGTGGTTCTCTCCTCCACCGGCCCTGGGTCGTTGTTTGGCCAAGAGCCAGAACACTGAAATGGAAAAACATATCCTTGATTTTCAGGTCATTTTTTGCAATCTAGTGTAAAAGGTACTTTGGTGGGGTTTTTTTGTATTTCCAGAACACCCAGTTTGTGGGCAACAATATAGTGCAAGCAAATTAATTTTTTTACTTAATATATTTAGGCATTGTATTTAATAAACTGCATTTGCTAAAGAACAATGCAATTTTTTTGGTGGCAAAAGGAAATTAAACGTGGGGTTTTTCCCATTATGTTTTATGGACAAGGAGAAACCATGCAGTTGGTCTTGAATTGTCTTTAAAAGAGAAAGTGAATGCTGAGGAGACGAGCAGGGAGTTGAGGGGGCTGCATGGTTGAAGCTCCCTCAGCCCCTTGTCAAGTGCAGTTTTCATCTTAGCAGACTCTTGGCTTTCAGTCTAATTCAAAGGCTTGTGCCACCTCTGCCTTTCCTGAGTGCTGGTGCTCTGAGCTGGGCACAGTCAGTCCAGGCCTGTGTTTTTGAGTAGTTCGACTCAGCCAGGGTCTGGCATCTCCTTCAATGAGCTGAGGTAGTTATGAAAGGACTGGATCATGTAATCAGCTATGATTTCAGTAAATCCCTTAATCCTAAACAGGCATATTTGGTTCTCTTACCAGTTTCACACCTGAGGAAGGATTTATCCTGTCAGCCGTTCTGCGGCCACACCTCATGGCCTCAGGCTGTGTGCTTTGCCTACAGATGCCTTGGTCCAAAGCAGGGAGAGCAGGAAAGCAGAAATGCAGTCATAGGTCTGGGGGTTTTGTTTTTTCAGTGCTCTTTTCAGTTGATTTTTGGATCAGCATAATTCATTTTCTGCTGAAAAACTGCACAGGTTTGTAACAGGAGCTGCTGGTTTTATATAGGGATTGAAAATTTTTATCCTGGACGTTTTTGTTGTTCCCAAGAAAGATGAATTGAAATCTGCAGATGGTGCCTCATAGACAGTTTGACATTTCATGATCAAAGTTCTGTATTAGATACAAATCCAGCTTTTCTTGACACAACTCTTTGCCAAAGTTTGCAGTTATATCAGTGTAGAGTCTGATGGGATGACGTGTGTAATTCAGTGGACAGGATGCTTCTACTTCGCCGTTTCTTAGTTCAATTCAAAATTCTTAATTCAATTTCAAAGTCAGTTTACAACAAGAATAATTTACAAACCAAATTAATTTTTCTATTATCCAGAAATCATTGTGAGCCCCGGGCAGGCAGAGGAGGAAAGTGTCAGGACTAGCAGTCTGCAGGGAGAGCAGAGCCCTTGGGGTTGTTGCTCTGCCTGGTGCTCTGAGGTGGGTTCACAGGGACTTGAGGGCTGAGTTACAGTGCAGAGTCCAGCCAAAGCTGGGGAGGTGGCTGCACAGACACCTCTCCTCCCCTTCAGTACCCCCAGTTGCCAGGGGCTACCCCACCACCTTTTTGGGAAGGGCAGTAAGGCCTGTGCTGATATCCTGGCAGGATGCGGTGCTGTTTGGCGGCAGTGGGTGTGAGGTGCTCTGAGGGTCCACCTCACAGCTGCAGGTTCTGCATGGTGCAGGGGCAAAAACCCAGGGAAGCTGGATGGGACTGGGTGATGCTGACTCTCACTGTAGCAGCTGGGATAGGATGTCCCTGGTTTTCCATTGTAGCCACTGTGAATATCGAAATCATGCTCAGTGTGAATTCTCTGGTCCTTGAGGATTTTTGTTTTGTTTTTTTACTTCTTTACAGCTACACTTGGAGCCGTGTTTGGCTTAAGTACCTGCCTCAGTGCCCAAGTCCGGGAAGAACCAGAGGATCCTTTGAACTATTTCATAGGTGGCTGTGCAGCAGGAGCTGTCTTGGGAGCCAGAGGTAACAGTGGACAATGCCTGCATTGAAACCCTTGCTGGTTTTCTGTTGGGGAAAAATATAAAGAATATTGCCGCCAGGCTTCTCTGGTAAAGATTTGTCTCAGCCTCTATTCACACCACTTTCATTGGCATTGCATGGGCCTGCTAAAATAAATACAGCTACAGGAGGGGATGACACCAAAGGAAGTATGAAGTGATATACAGAATGAAAGGAGAGCTGACTCAGTACTGCCAGTAAGAGCTACCAGTTATACCTTAAAATTGCAGGACAGGAAAAATACAGTTGTGGAAATCCATGTTCTCTTGGCAAGAATTGTGATTTATTTTAGACAGGAAGTACAATCTAATATCTGCCTTGTGAATTCTTCACATAGTCTGAGGGACAAGCTGTGTCCTGCTGCTGTTGCTCATATAACCCCTTGTAAGACTTAAGCAGCTCCTGCAGATACTGACACAGCTCTGTTTTCTGTAGTAGACATTCATCCTCAAACCTAAAGAAGTGAGGGATTTGTTTAACTTGTAGTTGTGGTGAAAGAGAATTAATCTTTACTTGTCCTAGCTGCTGAGCTGATGAGAGTTCAAAGCAGTGATAGTTATTTTTGTCACTCAAATGAGCCGTTTAAAATTGCCCAGTAAAGGGGATGGGGACAGTGGATTATTGAAATTGATAGTTCAAATTGCAAGCTAAAAGCTTGAGAACTCAATTTTATAAGTTTTTAAAAAGACCACTTGATTCCAATTCCTCTGGCCAGACAATGTTGCCGATGGTCAAGGGACTTAAAAAAATGGCAGTCTATTGAGATCTACTGCATGGGACTTAATGTGCCTTAATGTGTGTTTTCTGGTTTGATGTGTTTTCTTCAGCTCACAGTTACCTCACCGGCACCACAGCATGTCTGGGGTTCGGAATCACTGCGGCTCTCATGAAGATTGGTAACAAGGAGGGCTGGAGGCTGACGGGACCTCCCAAGCTGTAAATGTCACCTTTCCCCCCTGTGAGCTGGCTTCCAAATGCTGTCTACTTAGGACATTGTGTAATAAAGATTCGGTCCAATCAGCAGTTGTCCCAACATTGTGGTGTCATGTGACTGTTCCTGGCATTTGGGTTGAGATACAGAAAGCTGGAGCTGCTTGAAGGGAAAGCGGCATCTTCTGGTCCAGTTGCGGTTTCTGTGCTCAAGTTGCTTTGCCTCTGTGTCTCAGCATTGTGTGCGCAAGCGTGATCACTATCCTGTAGCTTCAGTGAGGTCCTTGTAGTTGAGTGTGCCCCGTGGGGCTTCTTGACAGGGATTAGGATTACACTGCACTGAGCCCATCAGTGAGGGTCTGGAGCCAAAGCTTCTAAAGAAGTGCTTGGCTCTGAGCTGAAGATGGGGAAGGTGGGGTAGGGAAGTTGTGGTTTGCACACAAGAAGGTGTTTGGGAGCTTGGAGTCTTTCTCCAGAAAGCATTTCAGGAAGTCTAGAGCTAAGTGCTTCAGGGTTGAAATTGAGGAATATCTGAAGATGGAAGGGACCTCTGAATGCCAGCTGAGAACTGGAGCAGCCTGCTTATAGCTATGTATGGTTGAATTTTCTGTGAACAAAAAGTGTGTCCTGCAAACCCACTAAAGAAGTGGAGAGCAGGGAGGCACAGGATGCACAGAGGCGAGAACTGCATCATTTTACCTGGAGTAAAGGTCAAGATTTGATCTAATAACACTTATTCACAACTTAGTGGCTACAGAAAGTGCAGGCTCAGGTGTGCAGTGAAGGGTGGGAAACAACAAGATAGGGAAATTCTAACTAGACAGAAAAAAACAATCTCACAAGCAGGATAGGTAAGTGCTGAAAAACGGGCTTGTAGAGGATGTGAAAACTTCTTTGGGGATGTGTGGGAACACTGCGGTACAGGAATGGGACATTAGGGGATGGGTGCATGAGTTACAGAGACAGGGAATGTGGGTATGGGGGACACAGGTGTGTGGCAGAGGGGAACATAGGTGTGAGGGGGGGGACAATACAAGGAGATTGGGGCACCAGAGGACAAGCAGAGGGAGGGACAGTGATCCAGGGACACAGTCACAGCCGTGGCAGACTGTGTTGCTCTGGTATGTGCTCTGTGGGCCAGTGGGGTCCTGGGTGTGTGCAGGGTGGTCCTGGAGGCACTTAAGGCTGGGTCAAAGGGCTGGTGTTCTCACATGCTCCTGGGGCTGAGACCCCCAGCTCTTTGGGAGTCATTGGGGCTGGGCTGCAGCTCAGGAGCACAGCAGGTCATGGTAGACCCACCTCATGGGGGTGGGGAGAAGGGGATTGTTTGTCTCCTACCTGAGGACTTGGGAGGGGGCTCTGCTTCACCCTGGGCTCTGGAGAAGAACTAGATTTACAGAGGGGCCCAAGGGGCCAGGGATCCCCAGTAGGACCTGCCCAGGGTATCACAGGGTTTACAGTAGCTCCTGTCAACTTCAGCTGGCCCTGCTGCATGTCCTCAGAGAATTCAGTGACCCCACTGCCCCAGCCTGGGGACTCTGAGGCCTTGGACCTCCCTCTGCCTGAGCCTCTCCCAGCTCCTGGCTGAGGCCACGTGTCCTGTCCAGTCTATAATTACCCGGGCACATTCCTAGAGGGTCACAGGAGTTCTGTGGAGCAGCAGCAGGCGGTAAGGGGGATAAGTGCACGGCGCAGCGTAACAGGCCGTGCAGTAATGCAGGACGGCATACAGCAAGTGCTTCACTGGGCTGCAAAGTGCATGGCCTGAGCGAGGACACGCAACACCGCGCAAACAGCAAGCTACACGGCGGGGGCAAGGGGTGGCAACAATGTCATAAGGGTCAGCACACCTCGACAGTACACGGTGCAAGGGAGCATGACATGCAACATGGCAGACAACTAGCAGGATAATGCATCACAATGTGTGACAGGCAGCATGATACACAATAGGCAGTGCACAGCAGGCACTGCCACACACCGAGCAGGTGTGATGGGCGCTTCGCTGGGGGCCAGCGTCTTGATTGCTGTTGAACCATCAGCAGTTTCAGCTAATGGGGAGGAAGGGCTTGGTTGTGTGTCTGAAGGTCTGAGGGGTGACAGTGGCCTGAGCGGTGACAGTGGCCTGAGCTACGGGGCTGTGGGTCAGTAGCTTCATGCTTAGGGGTTCAGAGATAAGGCAGCTGAGGGGATCAGGCTCAGCTATGGGGCAGTGAAATGGGCTACTGTTATCATCTATGGAGCTGTGTTTTTACCAAGAGGCATCAAATTCAGTAATGAAGCAGTAGCAGAGCCTGGTGGCTCTGGCTGTGGAGTAGAGGCTTTGGTGATGGATCCAGTGGCTCTGCTATGTAGCAAGATCCCATGTCCCCAGCCAGTACTCCTGCCATGGGCCAGAAGCTCCAGCTGTGGAGATAGAGCCCTGACACCCTGCTCCATGTGTTTCCACAGGCAAGATGTGGGTTGCAGAGGGGCCAGCCCCAGACCAGTGGAGCCTGCGGGATAAGGCTCATGCTGGACACTTCCTGGCTATGGCTGACCACCTCCGCACCACAGGACAGCTGGTGGATGTGGCTGTGGGCCCAGAGAGTGATATGGCCCATGCTGTGGTCCTGGCCTCCATCAGCTCTTTCTTCCACCGCTTCCTGGAGGGCAGGACCAGACAACTCCACCAAGATCCCCCACCACATGTCCCCCTGCCACCTGGGACCACAGTGTGGGGCTGGCGGGCTGTGCTCACCTTTGCCTATGGGGGAATTGTGCCCCACGGCCGGGCAAAAGAGGTGGAGGAGGCTGCCCGGGCCCTGGGTGCCCCCCGGCTGGTGGCCGCCTGTGCCCTGCATCTGGAGATTGACCACCAGGAAGAAGGTCCTGAGCCCCTGGAGGAGCAGTGGGAGACACTAAGAGCCATGGAGCACCTCCATGCCAACGGTGTGGGCTGTGACCTCCAGCTCCAGGCAGGGAACGAGGTCATCCCAGGTGAGCAGGGGGTGGGGGTCCTCCATGAGGGGCTGAGGAGTAGGACAGGGCACTCTGGGACAGCCAAGTCCTCTGGTGGGGATGCTAAGGCTGCATCTCCAGGTGGGGATCAGGCTCTAGAGGTGCCCACAGGGCTGTTCCCTTTGGTAGAGCTGGAGCTTTGATGGGCACGGGACCAGGACACTTGAGTTCTGGGGGCTGCACAGTGCAGACGGTCCCCCACTGCCTCCCACTGTTATTTCTCCTTCCTCCTAGTTCAGCGACTCGCCCTGAGCTGCTCCTGTGAATTCTTCCGGGCCCTTTTCACCTGCCCTATGCGGGAGGCCACCCACGACCCTTCCAAGCCACTGGTCACAGGGCTATCCCCAGCCGAGCTGCATCTCCTCCTCTCCTTTGCCTACACAGGAGCTGTAACAGGGCCATGGCCTATGGTCTTGGAGGCAGCCGAGACCTCACTGCGCTACCAGGCCTGGGGGCTCCTCACTCTCTGCCTGGATGTTTTCACCCATGGCCTGACCCCAGAAACTGGCCCTGACGTGCTGGCCTTTGCGGTAGCCTATGGGCTGGATGAGGTGGTCCGTGTAGCAGAGAACTACATCTTGGCCACCTTCCCCTGTGTGGTGGTTACGCCAGCCTTCTTGGATCTTCCTGCACACCTTCTCATCCGCCTCCTCCGCTCTGATGGTCTCAATGTCCTCCACGAACTGGAAGCCTTGGAAGCAGCATCTCGGTGGCTTATGGCCAATGGAGATGGCCAGGAGGATCTAGCCAAAGAGATTCTGTCATCTGTTCGCTTTGCCCTCATGTCCAGCCTGGAGCTGAAGAAGGTCCCATCTGTGACCGCAGGGGTAGCTGACCCAAAGGTGCTCCGTGAGCTCATGGTAGCTAGTTTCGCCCCCATGGCCCATCTGCCATGCCGGGTACGTTCCTTGCAAGAGGTGTTGGTGATTTGTGGTGGAGACAAAGTAAAGGGCAACCTGGCTGCCCGGAAGCCCAGTAGACACCTCTGGTTTGCAGACCGCTACCTCAGTGCTGTGGGGCTGGTGAAGCAGGTTGAGTGGCGGGCACTGGGACAGTTTCCTGATGGCCCACGCTTCCGTCATGCTGTAACTGTGGTGGGCAACAACCTCTACGTCCTGGGTGGAAAGCACTACTACGGGGTCCATGACACCCTGGCCAGTGTCTACAGGTGAGAGCTACAGAGGACTTAGAGTTGCTATGTGGCACCGGAACATCATGGGATCAGAGGAGGTGCTGATAGAGCTGCCCCAAGGAGCCAAGATGCTGTGGCATTGCTGCTGGTCATGTGGCCCCAAGACATTCTGGGATGGATTGGGTGTAGGACTCAGAGGTCCCCTCTTACTCTGGGGTGTTACAGGCTTTTTTGGGAGTAGGAGTGTGAGGCTTCTACGTGGAGATGCTCCAGGTCATTATGGGTTTGGTATCGTCCAGAAGGAGGGGATATTCCCATGCAAGGTGACCATGTGACCCCAAGGTATTCTGGGGCTGGCAGGTTGTAGGTGGGTTGTTGCCCTCAGCGATGCCAACATCAGCTCATGGTATTGTAGGTAACAGGTTCTCTTTTGCCCCTTTCCTCTCAAACCTAGGTACCAGCCTATGGATGATTCCTGGGAGCGTCTGGCCAGTATGACATGTGGACGGAGCTACTTTGCTGCTGTGGCACTTGGGAATTTCATCTATGCCCTGGGGGGCACCTCAGGGGAGCTCTACTGCACAGATACTGTGGAGTGCTATGACCTAGCCAATGACACCTGGAGGTGAGGCTGCTCCAGCAGATGCCTAGTTTTCCTTTTCTGCCACAGCCCCTTGCCTTGGCCAAGGTGCCCACTGAGTGCTTTGGGTCACTAAGCCTCCAGTGGAGGATGGACCTGCAGTGGTATTTGGGAGAGGTCTACTGGGTGTTGAACAACCATGTCCCTTGGAGACTGGCTGTTGGCCAGTGTTTCCTAGTGGATGGCAAATGAATTTTTGACCAGTAGTATGTTCATTGCGGGTCTTGTTGGCTATCTGCCAATGAGACAAGTAGTTTGATTCCTCTCATTGGCAGAATGTTCATGAGGTGATGGCTAATGTTGTCGATTGAGGGAGCCCACTGTGGGTCCAATGGTGTGGTGACTACAAAATGTTGAACAGTGATGGCCCTGGGATATCCATTCTGTGTCAGCTGATGTTGTCCACTGAGGCTCATTGGGTGTTGGCAAGTGTTGCCTGCTGAGTGGTCAATGAAACCATGGCAGACCAGGGAACCCTTGGGGGTTCACTGCAGGACAGCTCTGCTTAACCTGTCCTTCACCCATCCCTCTCTCCTTGCTTAGGAGGTGCCAGCCCCTGCCAATGGCTCTGTGTGGGCACGCGGCATGCGCCCTGGATGGTGAGCTCTACGTGTCGGGTGGGTGTGATGAAGCATACCAGTGTCAGACATCCTTGCTCCGCTATGTCCCAGGCGCACCTGTCACACTCCTGGCCCCCATGAATGGCCAGCGAGCTGGCCACATCATGGAGGAGGCGGGTGGGCAGCTCTATGTGGCTGGGGGCCTATGTCAGCGGGCTGGGCAGACTGGCTACAGGGACCAGCTGACTTTTGAGGTCTACAGCCCCAAGCAGAACATCTGGGTCCTCCTCAGCCCCCTGCCCCGTGCACATGTAGTCGGGGGTGCAGCTGTACTGGGAGGGGAACTGCTTGTACTAGGAGGGTACAGTCATGAGACCTACCAGGACACGCACTTGATCCACGCCTACCAGCCGGGTACCCGGCGCTGGATCACACGGGGCACCTTGCCCCATGCCTATACTGACCTACAAGCCTGTGTTCTCACTGTACCCTCTGCCTTGCGTGGCCCCAGCTACCTTAAGGATACCTTGAGATCAGCTGAAATTCCCAATAATACTTAGGGTATACTTAGCTTAAAAACTCAGCACCCCACACTGGGATACCCAGGTAGCATCCATGGTTACCTTTATGGGACAAAAGTGTCCAGATCACTCTCCCAGAGTGGGTTCCTTCTGCGGTTTCCAGCAACCCTTCACCCTCAGGGTACATGACCTAGACTGTTGTGAACCTGTGGAACACAGAGATTCCCTGCACTGTAGCACTGTGCCTTCAGGAATACTCAATCCCCTTTGTCCGAGCCCTTCACTGAGAGCTGGGAATCCCCCAGTTTCCCACCACACCTGGGTTGAATAAAAATGATTCCTGAACTATCTGTCTGGGTCTTGTTTCTGGTGGGGAACCCAGACATCCAGGTGCTTCTCACAAGGAACAGGAGGAGAACAGTGACCTGGGTGTCCTGGGTGGGTGGTGCTGGGCACTGGGGCTCTGTGTCCCTGTGTTCACTGGGCATGAGGGCTTATGTGTGTGTCTCAGGACTGAGAGGGATCTTGGGGTGCATAGGAGATCCTGAGGGAATAGAGTCCTGGATGTGCCAGGATTTGAGGGGGTTGATGGCGGGGTAGATAGAGTACAATAGGGGGTCCTGGGGACTTTGGGGTTCCTAGGTGGTTTTGAGAGGTTTTGGATTCCTGGAGTGACCTGGAGCGCTTGTGTGGAGAGGTGGGAGAATTCCAGGGAGAAGTTGCAAGGAGAGGCAAAGGTAATGGGATTCTGAGAAATACTGGGGTGCCTGTGGGGAGGGAACCAGGTGGCTTCAGATGTGTAGAAGAAGGTGAAAATTGTAGTTTGATGAGTTCTGAGGAAAAGGGGATAATCACTTCCCTTGGCCTGCTGGTCCTCTCTCTGTTAATCCAGTCCAGGTTTTGCTGCCCTCCCTTCGCTGCCAAGTGCGCTGCTGGACCTCGTTCACCTTTCTGTCCACCAAAATAAACAGATCTTTTTCCACAGCTCTGCTCCCAAGCTGTCTGTTCCCCACTGTTGGGGCCTTCAGATTGTGCCAGCACTAGAGCTGCTTGCCTCATTGTTGTCCCAGGAAACAGGGATAGAGAGGATGGTATGGTAAGAGGACAGCACCAACAGACAGGCAAGTAAGTGCCTGCTTACAAGTGCATTACGTGCATGTCCATGGACACACTTGTACACCAGACCTTCACCACCAGACACACTCGTGCTGGTCAAGCACAGGCACACATTCCCACCTGTGAACCCAGTAGTTAATCTGGCAGAAGGCCATGCTGACTCACAGCAGTTTGACAATACATTTGGGGCAATTAGAATTGGAACTGCATTTCAGGCTGGAAAAGTGATTCGTAGGATCCAGCTGCTGCATTTATGCTCCAGTGCTAGGGCGAGCCATTCAACCCCCACCAATGGTGACTGTTGTCTGCTTCTCACACCTGCCAAAATGTTTGAGTGACATCTAGACAGGTGGTCACAAAATCTGGCCAGCTCCTGAGTGCTTTGTCCTGGTGTAATCCCATTCGTTGCCCCTCAAAGCCTCCCACCCTACTCCCCCATATCCAGCCCTGCCATAATGGGTCATGCAGAGACATCAACACTTGCACTTTCCTTATTATCTGCCAGTGGGATGCTTTTTCCATGTGATTCAGTACCACAGGGAAGAACCACACATTTGGGGCAAAAGTCAGGAATAGGAGTATAAGTGTGCAGTTTTGGATGCTAAAATACAAGAAGGATCTAAAGCTATTAAAGAGTATCCAAAGGAGGCCACAGAGATGGGGAAGGGTCTAGAGGAGAAGGGTATGAGTAGCAGTTGAGGGCACTTGCCTTATTCAGCCTGGAGGACATTGAGGGGAGACATCCCCTGAAGGGAGGCAGAGGAGCAGCTCTGATCTCTGCTCTCTGGGACCAGAGACAGGACCCCAGGAATGGCTGGAGCTGTGTCATAGGGGCATCCCAATGGAGTAATATTAGGAAAAAGTTCTTTCCCCAGAGGGTGGTCAGGCACTGAACAGTCTCCTCAGGGAATGGTCACAGCTCCAAGGCTGCCAGAGCTCCAGGAGCATTTAGACAATTCTCTCAGGTACAGGGTGGGATTGTTGGGGTGTCTGTGCAGGGCCAGGATTTTGACTTGATCCTCAGGGGTCCCTGCAAACTCAGAATATTCCAGGATTCTGGGATTCCATGGACTTTTCTTCCCTGTCTTCACTATTCCAAATACTGAAGACAAATTTCTCATTCACTGTGCCCTGCCACGACTGTGGCAGGTCCAATGAAATTAAACCAGCAACCCTTTGAAATTCAGGCACAGAATATTTATTATGTGATTAAGAATCTGGCACTGAGTGGAAAATGTATCGCATCTTTTTGTGCGTCATTTGAACAGAAGCAGTTGTGACAGAGCACAATTTAAATTCTGCTTGCCCTCACTCATCCCAAAACCAAGCAGTGGCAGCTGTAGACTATTACTGACCAGTTTAGGACATTATCTTCCTCTGCCAAATACCCACGTAATTACTTTAGCTCTGGAAACCTCAGGCAGTTTGACAATACTAGAGTAAGGATCTGGATTGCTTCTCCCGAGGCAGGTAGATCTTCCCCTTGTAAAACAAGGCATGTGAAGCAGAGCCACGACTCTCGATCTCTTTCTCTGAGTATACAGAAACATTTACATGGTGTTACCTGCATATTTCACTCTGACATCACCAATGGCCTCAACACCCCTGTCCAGGCTGTAAGCAGACGGGGTCCTCCGGAAGCCAAGGTCTGTCACCATCAGCTTCCTGGAGAAAGGCTTGATTGATGTGTGCAGAGGACTGTGGTGAACCCACAACTCCTTTGTGGTGCAGAAGGAGGAACTTGCAGGAGGACTGCTCTGTACCCCCAGATCTTTAATTGTGCAGTAGGTAACCTCAGGACACAACTCCACTTCTTTGATTGTACAGAATGTGGGGCACTGGAGGGGGATTTTGAAGCTGCTGAGATGGATCATAGGGCTTCCTGTTGACTCCCTCCATTCCAGCAGTGGATACTGCACCTCTTGGGTCTGCAGGGACTGGTGCCAATTGGGTTGTCCCACCAGACACATCCATGCCAGCCAACCTGCTAGAGCCAGCATGGTCAGGACCAGCAGAGCCAAGGAAGCCAGGTAGAGCACCCAGTGCAACAGGCAGCAGTGTCTCAGCACCCACTGCCCCCACTGTGGACCCTCCCCACCTGCCTGCAAATGCAGCACAGGTACAGCCTGTCCTGGGATAGAGCATGGGCAGAGAGGAGGAGGAGCAGGTAGGAGGGAACATGCAGGTTGTGTGAAGTGTGTGGTGTCCAGGGGAGGTGCTGGTGTTGGGGCATGAGTGGAAAGCATGGTGTTGGCTGACATCAGAGGAGGAGATGGAGTTCTGATAATGGAAGAGGCCTGTAGCATGGCAGTAGAAGGCACTGCTGTGGAAGTGGTGGGAAATGTGCCAGTGGACCCCATGAGACTGGCATAGGTAGTGCTAGCAGCAGGGGTGGTTTTGAGATGGCCACTGGGGCTAGCAGGGCTGCTGCTTATAGTGGTTGGCAGTGAGGTGGCAGAGTCAAGGGTGGCAGGTCTTTGCAGGGTAACGGTGGTAGCAGCAGTGAGAATAGTGGCAGTGCTGGGGGCCTGTGTGGGTGTCATGGTGGGACTGGCTGGTACAGGAGTGGTGGTGCTGGGAGCTCTGATGTTTGTCAGCATCACAAACAAAGTGCTTGGGGAAAGAGTGGAGGTACAAGGGGTGCTGAAAGAAGGTCTGGTGAGGGGAGGTCTTTTGGTAGTGAGGGTAGGGAGGCAAGGTGAGGTAACAGCACAGGGCACAGTAGTGTGCTCTTCAGGGATGAATGGATGTGGAGGGAAGGTGGTCATGGAAGCTTTCTCTGTTGTTTCTTCCCCATAATTATATTCATCCCCTTCTTCCTCTTCCACATCCTCCACAATGCTGCAGTTGAGCTTGAAGTGAATGACTGGCTTCTGCCTATGCTCAGCAGGGTTGTGGCACAGTACCTTCTCGGGTGCGACCTCCACCTTTGTTTCCTCCAGGCCCCGCTCGGGCTGATAAACAACATCAGCATTCTGCTGGATCCAGGTCTGGAGGTAGTGCAGGTCACAGTCGCAAAGCCAGGGGTTCTCAGTGAGGAAAACATACATGAAGAGGCGCCCCTTTGGGAAAAAGCCAGTGGGCAGGGTCTGCAGCTGGTTCCCTGAGAGCCAGAGGGTCTCCAACATCTGCAGGTCCTGCAGCAACTCCTTGGGTAGTTCCTTCAGGAGGTTGTCTGACAGGTCCAACTCCTTGAGTGCCCTCAGCCCTGCAAAGGCTTCCCAGGGCAGCTGCTGCATCTTGTTCCCTCGCAAGTCCAGGTCCTGCAGCTGTGGCACTGAGCGGAAAGCTCTTGGAGCCAGCGTCTCCAGGTTGTTGTGGGCCACAGCCAGGCGGGTAAGTGCAGGCAGGCCCTCCAGGACAGGTAGGGCCCCCAGTGCGTTGTGGGAGAGGATCAGCTCCTTCAGGGACGGCAGCAGGGCCCCAGTGTGCAGAGCCACCAGCCCATTGTTGGCCAGCTCGATGTCCTGAAGCTGGGCAAAGGGCAGGAAGGCAGTGGTAGAGAGGGACTCCAGGCAATTGTCACTGAGCAGCAGGATGCCTGTGTCCACAGGCAGGTCTGGGGGCACTGCACGGAGAGCCTGCCCTGTGCAGTTCACCTCCAGGAGGTCCTTGACTTTGTTCATCTCTGAGGGGCAGGGCTGGGCTGGGGCCAGCAGGGCCAGGAGAGTGACCATGGTCAGGGCAGGGACCTGCATGGCCTGGAGGGGGAGAACAGAGGGATGTGGGTGCAAGCAGGCATGCAACTAGACATTGCCTTTTTCCTGCACAAGCACCATTTGCAGCAGAACTGGCATCCCCTGCTAGACCCTGTGGCACCCTCTGAGCTCTGCAGCTCCTCCTTGGGATGGTGGAAGGGAGGGATGAATCCTACACCTACTGCCATCTTGTCCTTGGAGGCCAGCAGGTGACATTTCAGTCCTTTTGCTCACCTTGTTCTCTTCCATAGTGGGGAGAACCTGATGGTTCATGGGCCTCTTCACAGCAATGCCTTCTCTGCTGGGGCAGCATTGCTGCCCTCACCACTGTAAAAGCCATGCCTCTGCAGTGTTTGTGTCCCAGCGTACCCACACCCAGCTCAACCCAGACAAATCGCGTGCTGGAAGAATCTCCCTGAATATGCTCTTACCCAACACCAGCTGAGCCCTCTGTTAGATTTGGAGAGTAGGAGCATGAATTGTGAAAAGATCTTCCTGTGCATAGATGTGGCTTCCATGAGCAACCAGGCCCCTGTGAACACTGTGACTCACCTGTGGATCTTCCAGTGTTTGCTCTCCTGCTGCTCTGCCTCCTCCTGCTCACGGCCCAGGCAGTGCTCTGGGACAGTGCTAGCAGGGAGCTGCCTAGCCCTTTATCAGCACCCACAGCTGTGGGAAGGGAGCTGTGGTTTCCTGAGCATCCAAAACTATATCCTGTCCTTTTGCACAGCCCTCGCTTTGGCTGCACTGTCACATCACCATCTCTCCTGCAAAATGTTGACGAGGATCAGCAGGCATTGCCCCAGCAGCAAATGGTCGTGACCCACTGCAGCCTGCCCTGGATCTTGCTTGTTCTGCTGGTCAAGCCAGTTTTCCCCTTAGGATTTGCAGGAGCACATGCAGAAAATAATTCCATTGGCTTCTGGAGAGGAAATGGACAGGAGCATTGGACACAGCCTCTGAGAAGGGGCTCACGTGATAATAAAATGACTCTATGTCCATGATGCTGGAGAAGCCCCTGTATCTGGATGCAGTACCGTCTGGACTAGGACACCTTGAGGCTCAGGACATCTCTTGCTGTCTGTGACAGGAGTGGGATGGGCTGAGGCTCTCCTCACCCAGCAACTGTAGTTTAAAGCCGTCTTTTCCAGCTTGGCAAGCCTGTGAGTGAAGATGCTCTTTGGCATTTCTAACAAACGATGGAGTCCATCTGCCCCCAGTAGACCAGGTTGTTCAAAGCAGCTCCAATGGTCTAAATAGCCAAGCCCCTGGCTGTGGCACCAGTCCTATAACCTATCAACTTTTTGTTGATTCCTCAGATTTGACTGACTCTTTCAAACCCCTTCCCTTTGACCGGGAAGATTGATGAAAAAGCTACCTGTGCTCCAGGGTCAGTTACTCCCAGGGCTCTGTAATCCTTCTTGATGCTGCTCAGACTGCTTTTTATTGTGTCACTGGCATCCACATGAAACAACAGCAGCAGGTAATGGTGGACTGTACAAGGCATGTGTCTTGGAGTGGCTTTGTGATGTGTCCCATATTGCCTGCTCTATGCCCAAAAAATAAATCTTATGCCTTTCTGTGTCTTTAAACTGAACTTAAGAAGGGAGAGAAGAAAAAAAAACAGCCAGAAGAACTTTTTTCAAAACAGTCAGTTTTGAAAAGGTCACTACTCCTCTCTGTTATTCTTCTGCTATGGGGAGTGATAGCTGCTGCAGCAAAGAGGGGAGGAAGCACCTTCCTTGCTTTTCCAGCCAGCTCTCAGCTGTTTTTTCCAAAAAAGAAAAAAACTGAGTTTTCCAAAGACTTTAGTTTCTTCTTCTTATCTTCTAAACTTGTTCAGAACACCAAAACATCGAAACCTCACTGGGAGACCTTCCACCAGCCTGCAGGGGATGGAGCAAGGTGCTCCAGGGAGGAGCAAAATCACACCCAAAAAGACTTTAAAACTCTTCCAAGTTTCTCTCCACATCAAGAAGTTTTATTATTTAGCATTATTATTCTTTTCTTGTGTGTTTGTTAAATAAATAATTTTCTTCCTCTTCACTTTCCTCCGAAAAAATATTTCTTTTCCCAAACCTAATAAGAAAAGAGGAACTACAACCTGCTTTCTATCAAAAGATATTCTCAGTTAAATTTGTCTCAAACCAAGACAGCATGGTGGTCTATCAGTGACATCTCTGATATGAGTCCAGGATAAACATAATCTAGCATAATCTGGAGAGTGCAGCAGTAGCTGCAGTAGGCCAGTAAATAGTGCCTCCATACCTCTCAGAAGATAGTTTCCTACTACTATCCTCTTCTTAGTTGTGCAGATTGTTATATGGGGAGCAGATTATGCTGCCTTACTGGTTGTTACATGGGGAGTAGATGGGGCTGCCTTATTAATCTCCAGTGCCTTTTCTGCTGGGTCTTTCCTGCAGACCAGTGAAAGGTTCTGCAAGGGCACCTCTGTCTTCCGGAAAGGTTCTGCAAGACCACCTCTGGCTTTGGGGGAAGACTGTTCTTCCTGCAGGTCCTTGCAGTTCCAAGTTTCCATTCTTCCGCACTGGCCCTCCTCCCTTCTGTGTGTGTTCTCTTGGTCCTCTTCCCTTCTATGTGTGTCAATGGCAGAGTCTCCTGCTGTTTGGCTTTGGGCTGTGGATTGACTGCAAACTGTGCTTGGAACAAGCAGATTCTCTCCTTCCTGGAAAAGAACTCATTCTCAGACTCCCTGATACTACCCATCCTTCTCACTGCCCCTTGCCTTTCTCAGCCACTTGCCACGGGTGGTCCTCCACCTGGGCACACCTTTTGCAGGTAGGTCTGCTGCCTGTCCCTGCCCTAGAGAAAGATCCAGTCACTTCCTGCAATGAGAGATCTGCACTGCAGCCACTCCATTTGGCAGCTCTATCTGGATGGAGGCATTGGCAGTAACCAGGGTAGATGGCGCAGACCTCTGCGTTGGGAGTTACAGCCTTTGCTTTCAAAGGACTGTGCACCATTCTGCCTTGGGAGTCAGGTAGGAGGAATGTCTTCAACCTGTGCAGATGGTCACACAACATGCCTGGTTTCTGGAAGAAAGAGTTTAGATGGAAGTTATGAATGGTATGTGCAATGATAACTGCATTGGGGTACTCATCTGCAGAGGCATTTCCTTCTGCCACGGAATGTTAATCTATAATGGTAGATGATGGAGTCTGAAATGAAACCTAAAATTTACAACAGTAATTGCAATGTCATCAGTGTCTGTCTACAAGACACAAGTTACTTAATCTTGGAATAGAAATTGTTCTTAATAATATTCTTGCCCTCTTTATCTTATTTTTCTTTTTTTCATTCTCCTTTGTTCAAACAAAGAAAACATGGACACAGTCTTTTTGGATTGAGACAGGAGGTGTCATTTTAACTAGAACCACTGATTCCCCAGGCTTTTTTGCTTCTTTTCACTTTTCTTTTTTACAGTCAGATACACCGTGTGCTCTGGCTGCTCCAGACCAAATTTCCTAGACCAAATTGTTGCAAATTATGTAACTTTTCTAACTTTTAAATTAATGATTTTAATTAAATTCTAATTATTTTTAAAAATTAATCATAACCAGTATGTAAATTATAAGTAGTGTGTTAGTCTTAATTCACTTTTAGCCAGCATTTAGCAAAGTTATCATATGCTCCTTTTATGGGAACACAGCTTGGGAAAATTACTGAAACTTTATGTTTTGCTAAACTAACTCTGATGTGCTTCAATGAAAAAAGCCTGGGTGAGAGAGATGCATTGTTGAAGCTGGACATCTAGAACGCAGAATTTATGGACTACAAGGACCTTTTGCAGAAACCAGAAGATAAAAAAAAAGACTAACAAAGACTCATATGTGTTGGAGAGTCCCTGCTGGAGGAAAAAGATACTGAAAAACCAAAAATATGGACTAATTAGCATAAGAAGCAAGAAATCAACTGCCAATAGGAGATAGCATACTAATTAATGAGAGTTATGTAATTTAGAATCAATGAACATTAATTTCTTTGTTTGCTAACAGTGTATAAACAAGTGAAAAAGTTTTGTATCGATATCTGTATGGATGTTGGAATTTTGTTGGCCATACACACACCTCCAGACCAAGGATAAAGTAATGACTTACTTGTTAACACTGAAAAGACAGTGTTAGAGGGTTTTATTTATCCTGACAGTGTTGGAAGATTTAATAACACAGGGATAGCAGAAACATGCTGACAAGTAACACTGGCTTACCCCTGTTTTTTCTGTTTTATATATTGCCTGGCTCACATCTCTTTGCCCTCTGCTGAAGCAGTAGTGTCACTGCAAAAAGCAAGTGCAGAGTGTGTTCTCCAGTGGGGTCTGGAGATACAAACCCTGGCTCCACTGCAGTTTGTTGGTGGCTCCTTATCCTCTTCTGCAAGAGTAGGGGAAGGCTGTAGCCAGATCTATGTTGAGTGTCAGAGGCAATGAATGGATTTCTTTTGGGCCTGTGCGACAAATGCTGTACGAGCTGTGAGTGTGTTCTAGTGATCATTTCAGCTGCAGCTGCTGCTAGGCCAGCAGCAGGCTGGAGAGGCATTGCTGAGTCCCCTCCCCTCCCCTCCC
>JAWWMJ010000116.1:15914-26442 GCA_035047045.1 Vireo griseus
AAGAACTCGTGACCTGTCGTCCATTTTGGGATCCACTGAGGCAGGACCCTCTGGAGCCCAAAAGTGTACATCTGAAGACCTTTCAAATAAATACCACCTTTTTTCCTTTATTCCTGTCTAGTCTCTGTTTCTAGGTAGCCATTTAAGGCATCAGAAGTAGCAAAAACCTTTAATCTTAGCTATTGTTTGGTCTGCGGAGGACCAGGAGCATCTGAAGACTGGTCATGGGTGGCCAGCCAAGTCAAACTTAAATGTTGGGTCAGCACCCTGAGTGAGGTCCATAATAGGACGGGATTTTGGGGTGAAGAAGGAAGTCCATGGTGACTTCATTCTTCTGAAAGAGGCATTTATTGTCTAAATAGAACAGGAGGTGTATATGTGAGAAAGTGTGTTTGTTACTGGACTTTATCTTTGAGTTTATCTATTAGTAGAAGAAGAAGGAGTGTGTAGAAAATTAAATGACTCAAACTGCTGTTTGCAGATGACAATGGAAAAGTAGTGAAACAAATAACAAAAGGAAGAGAGTTTGCTCATGTACCGGTCCAAATCTGGAAAGGATGGGAATGGGACATGTTTTCATGGTTACCTGGTAGACTATGGGTTAAATAAATGCTTTTTTTCCTCATGTGCTGTAGCAACTCTAATCTTTTTACCATGCAGGATGCTTTGCTTAGTGCAACTTATTCAACATATGATCAAGGGGATGCAGGTAGTAGTCATGACTACTGATCCAGAATTGGCTACAAAAGGACAGAAAATAATGTCACTGCAAATAATTGCAAAACCAAAAAAGACCCAGGAACAGAAAATTAAGTCAATGATAACTAAAGTTTGTAAAGACAATTATTAAGAAAATAAAAGGGGAGGGATTGAAAGGAATGAGAGAGTTTTGTCTTTACAAACAAACTGTGGGTCTGCTGATAGGTAAAATCTAGATACTAAGAGATGAAAGAAACAATGGGAGGAATTCCACTGTCATGAAAGGAGTGAGATGGATTTGTCTTTACAAACTGCATTTGCTGATAGGTAAAGATAGATACTGAGAGATGAAAGAAGAAATGGGAAGAACCATAAATTCCACAGGAGAAGAAAAAGGAGGGGGTATACATTTGAAGGAAGTCTGTATTAGGCAATTTGGGGAGTCTGTACCTCTCAAGTACCTCAGCCAATGGGGAAAGAGAGAGGGAAATGAGGCCGGGAAATTAGGATAAAAAGGCGGCTGCGTCCTTTTAACAATTTGAGAGACCCCAGGGGAATGCCCCATGGCCTCTCCCTTTATTCAAATAAAGTAACAGGGTTCGTCTGTCTCCTTTTTTTACATAAACCTCTGGTGTTTCTGGATTAATTTTCCTGACGAAGACAACGTGTTAGCGTGGGTCCAGAGTGATGGGGAAGATGTCTTTACAAACAATTTGATGCGTGAAGTTATGGGTGCTAACATCTTTGAAATGGGTCTTAATGTCTCTACAAACTTCAAGCAGCAGATTTGTTACAGAGCCCAGACAGTTTGGCTTCTGAAACAGACAAATGGGTCCGCACAAGTGTGGTAGGTTGAAAACTTGGTTGATTGATAAGTTGCTAGCCCAATGAGAGGGTTGGTAATGCCTCTGCAATCACATATTTAAAGGAAGGTAAGTGCTGGAAGTTTCTCTTTGGTTCTGTCCTCAAGGGCCAAGGGGTGGCTGGAAGTGGAGGGCCCTGGGCCCCAGCTCGGGCCATGCCCCCTCCCCCCCCACCCGGCACGGCAGCAGTGTGGGACTGGCCCTCCCCACCAGGGGAGAACTGTCCCGGCTCTGCATGCAGTGTGTAACTGAGACCTCGGGGCCAAGATGATCTGAAGTTGCCGAGACCCTGCATGGAATCGGTGGGGCCGGTGGGCTCCCTGCCCCCTTCCTTGCCGGGACCGCGTGGCTGAGATTTCATCTGAAGCCACTCTGACTTCCCCGCGTGGGGCCAGTGGGTCGGCGGGGCATCCCTGCACCCAGCACAGCTCATGCCGAAACTAAAGAAACACCACACGCCACAGCCGACAAGGACACCTTTTCTTTCAAGTCAGCGAAGAAGAAAGAGAAAGTAAAGTCACATGGGACGAAGCTGAACATGGCGACTCTAAGGTCAGAAACAGAGGGGAAGGGTGACACCACGTGAGATGGAAGCTAACTGGTGGCAGGAAAAGAAGGCGGACACACTTGGCACGGAGCTTAAAAATACTTCTTGTAAGCCATAGAAAAAACTTTAATCCATTTGAAAAAAACTGGGGCGATGGGAAATTCTTGTGCAACTTGTGATTTTAAACAGATGCCCACACCAGGCCACATAGAAGTTGTGAGAAGTTGTTAGAGATTCAAAGCAGAGAACCTTTGCTTTCAGGCTGAGATAACCCATCCTTAAAAGACTAAAACTCCATGGGATTTTTTTTTTTCTGTGGTCCATGACCTTGCAGTGTGGAAAGACTGCGAGATTCATGGGAGAGATACCTTTTTCACTTCAACAGATTGTTTTCTGGGCGGACTGTTGGTTTGTGAAGATTCTATGGCACAGCAGAACCTCTTTTCCTTAAGCATAAAAAGACACTTTAAAAAGTGCAATTCTGACCAAATCCCATGTTTTTGTTTTGTTTTCACTTATGAGAGGTTTGTGGTAAAAAGGGAGGCACTGGGAAAGAAAGGTGTTTAAAAGTTTGCTTTGATTTCATAACATTCTTTTTCCACTTTTCATTCTGTTAGTAATAAACTTTTCTTTATACTGCAACTGTTTAAGTGTGGAGCTGTTTTGCCCCGAAGTTCCTTTCCGTTTTCCTCAATAAATCCATACTCCCCTTATACGTATAATTAGATTTCGTGTGCTTGGTGCTTAACTGTGTTCAAACCATGACAACAAGCCTGAACTTCTGAACTTTGGGGCAAAATGACAGGTTCAAGGGGGAATATGTGGTAGGAGGTTTAGGAAAGTTGTATCTTCCTAGTACCTCAGCCAATGGAGAAAGGAAGAGGGCAACATGCAGCCGGGAGTTTAGGATAAAAGGGGGCTGTGCCCTCCAAAACCTCGAGACAGAAAACCCCATGGGCATGTGCCCCAGTGGACTCTCTCCCTTTATTCAAACTAAGTTGCAGGACTCCTCTGTCTCCTTTATGGACACTGGCTTTTCCTAGTGTGATTTTCCATACAAGAGGAGGGCCACGAAGATGATGCAGGGGGTTGTTATGACCCAATTGCAGGACCCAACACTTGGTCTTGTTGAATTTTATACAATTGACCTTGGCCCATCAATCCAGTCTGTCCAGATCCCTTTTGCAGAGCCTTCCTACCTTCAAGCAGAGTAACACTCCCACCCAGCTAGGTGTCATCTGAAAACTTACTGAGGGTACATTCAATCTCCTTATCCAGATCATTGATAAAGATATTAAACAGAATTGGCCCCAATACTGAGCCTTGGGGAACACCACGTGCAACTGCCAACTGGATGCAACTCCATTCACCACAATTCTTTGGGCCCAGCCATCCAGCCAGCAGAGTATGCCTATCCAAGTCATGAGCAGCCAGTTTCTCCAGGAGGATGCTGTGGGCGACAGTGTCAAAGGCTTTACTAAAGTCCAGAGAGACAATATCCACAGCCTTTCCCTCATCCACTAGGCAGGTCACCTGGTTATAGAAAGACATCCGGTTAGCCAAGCAGGACTTGCCTTTCCTAAACCTATGCTGACTGGGCCTCATTCCCTGGTTGCCCTATATGTGCCATGTGATGGCACTCAAGATGATCTGCTCCATAACCTTCCTTGGCACACTTTGATATGATATGGTGATCTGTTTTCTGAACGTAGCAATGTTAACCATACAGACTGAAACTGATTTAGAATTGGCCCTAAAACTAGGATGCAAGTAATAAAAGTTTATTAAAAAAAAATCATTACCCAGTAAACTCTTTATATCTTCTACAGAGCTGAAAGAAACATTGAAAAATCTTTTATATTCTTTTTGCTGGCTGATGGACAAGCATGACAAATTTGCCTTGATGTCTTGGGGTGACTTTATGAAGTATCCCATATCGCCTACTCTATGCCCAGAAAATGAATCTTGTACCTTTCTGTGCCTTTAAACTGAACCCGAGAGGGGAGAGAAAGAAAAAAAACAGCCAGAGGAACTTTTTCAAAGCAGTTCCGTGCTTCAAGGTCACTACTCCTCTCTGTTCTTCTGCGGTGAGATTGCTGCTGCTGCTGCTGCTGGTGCTTTCCAGCCAGCTCTCGGCTCTGTTTCTTCAGAGAGAGACAGAGAGTTAAACTTTGTTTCCTTGGGACTTCAGCTTCTTCTCTTCTGGAACTGTGCAACAACACCAGAACAGCATCCAGGAGGCCCAGAGGGCCCCCACACCGGCCCAGCTCCAAAGAGGGAAGAGAGAGCCACGCCCACAGAAGGACTCTGAATTCTTCCAGGTTTCTCTCCACAACGAGAGATTTTATTATTTAGCATTATTATTATTTTCCAGTGTGTTTGTTAAATAGTTTTGTTTCTTCTTCACTTTCCTCCAAGGAAAGATTTCTTTTCCCAAACCTGGTGCGGGAGGGGTGACTACAACCTGCTTTCTATCAGAGGATATTTTCCTCTGAATTTGTCTCAAACCAGGACACTTGAACATTAATATGACCAGCTCTAGTGGGAAGTTTAATTTGGATTCTAGGCAATTTGATGACACTAGGGGGTTGTTTATATTTAGATAATTGCATGACTTTTCAGATAAAAATAAAAAACTTAGAATTTGTAGTGATTTTTCCTTCCTCTTATGTTTTCCCATTTTATTCAGTTCCAAACAAGTGTCATATCTCTTGAGAAAGATTGAATGGTATCCCACTCATAAAATCATTTTAGACAGAACATTTATTAAATCAATGAACAGCTAACAGGTTTGGACCTCTCCCATTCCCAACATTAGTTGAAGAGCAGGCACGTCAAAGGCATACTTTAGAATAGCCTGATGCACAGGAACAAGAGGGGAATCATCTTTCACTTCATAATTCCCTCTGTCGTCCTTAGTGGGAACCTGTAGAGGGATTTCATGGCAGACCTCAGTGCTGTCACGTGTGGTGATCCACCATCTTAGATTTTTGTTTTTCTTGTATAAGGGACCAGACTCTACTGCTGAAGAGGCAAACTTAATGCTTAATACCTGTTTTAGCACTTCAGTATTAGTTCCTGGATATGAGTTTGGGGTCGGTTTGGTTTTTTGTGATTGCATATTTCTAGCCCCTTAAAAATTGCATGCTCTCATCTTCACTGTTGTAAGTTATTGTCTTTCATCCAAATATGACAAACATTTATAGTAAGTTGCTTGAAACAAACTGAAAATACAATGTCCTTCTAAATTCCAAATATTTCATGTTATGAACTGGATTAAAGGTACACTATTCAACTTGTATGTCACAGCATCATCTAGCCTCTATTCAGAAGCTACCACTAGATCAGGATATATGGAGATGTAGCTCTAAAAAGAGGAAGCTGCATCAGACAGGGAGTGAACAATTACTTAGAGAGCAAATAGATTATTTTTTTCCTATTTCAAGAATATCGTTCAGAGGGCAGTTGAAACACCTGATGACATGTCTTTGTACATTGCTTTCACTGGGAAAAAAAAATCCTTTTTAACTGTCATGCAATTATAAGTCCTGGGCATCTCCTAAAGTTCTGACAGCCTGAAGAAGATTCTGCTCAAAATCCATGGAATGTGGAAAGTCTGTGACTAGACTCTTTGAGTCAGGCTGGACTCCCCAGTCAAATCAATATGCCTAGGAGCAGCTGTCATCTTGTAACAGAAGCCTACTGAAAAATCACATTGGATGCTTGACTCTTTGCAGTTGCATATAGCCATATAATTTGATTCACAGGATTCAGTTCAAATCAGCAGCATTCACATTAGCAAAGAAGTGTCCCTGTAGAAAGTTCATTACTGGACAAAAGCCAAGCTTTATCTGTTCTGAAGAATGTTCTTTGATTCTGTAGCTGAGCTTTTGTGAGTGCTGTTGTCCTGCAAAAAACTAAGGTAGCTGTAGTTTATGGTAAATTACTGGCTGATTTTCCTAAAACATGAAAGGCTTAAATTTTAAAAGGGATTAATAAGTGCTATTTTAACTAGATAACTGGAAAAAAATTGATCAGTTTTGAAATGTTGCCTAATATCTCTCAGATATTGGAGTTCTATGATTCATAACTCAGTTTTTTACGGATAGCTGATATAAGAGTCATTAGTTTTATATCCTGGTATAGCACAGATTTGTATGCATGCACAGGTATTTTAATATTCAGAAATACAAAACATTTGGGGTTTTTTGAGTGGATCCCCCATTTCTCAAAGAATAAAACTGGTAATTTCCAATTTTTTATTAATGCTAGTGTTACCAGAATGATTTTTGCTTTTATATTTCCTTCATATATATAGATATATTTTCATAGCTCTGTAGACTATTGTTGTATAGTTATATAGTTCCTAGCTAGATCCATTACTTTTCCCTACCCTGATAGGCAGAAAGACAAAACACATTCCAGAGGCTCCAAACCCCAGGGGTCCAAGGCCCCTATCCTATCTTGGTTCTATCTGGGAACCAAGGTTGAAACTGGGTCTTCGAGACACATTTTCATAAACAAAGTTTAGTTCCTATCTAAAGGGGGGGGGGGGGGCTACAGAAGAGGTGGAATCAAAAGGGGGGAATTACTTCATCACTTGTGCTTCTAATTGGCAATTCTTGTCAATTATGCTCATTTGCTAAGCTTATAAAACTGTATTCATCCCATGTGGGTTGGGCATTTTTCCATATCTGTCCCTGGAGGTCTCCAATAAAGACCAGCCTTTATATTACCTCCTATACTAATATTGTCTTGAAAGCATGTTGTTTTATTTCTAGGTCTTTAAGGCATCACTACCAATAAACCTAAAGGTTGAAAAAAAATCATGACCAGTGGTTGTGGTCTAAAAATATAACTTCAAGAAAATGTTGCACAAAAATGCTCAAAGTGTCTGTCCCTTAAATGACACTGATGATAATTTAAATTCTGACATTGTCACATAGTATTAGAAACTTTAGTTATTAAAAAGAGTTGTGCTGTTACTAGAAAAAAAATATTCTAATCATTGTCACTCAGCTATAAAGGAGTTCTGAGTATATAATTATAATGAGAGACAACCTTATTTTTTATGTTTCCTATTGGTTTCAATCAAAACTCAGGCACAAATGAGTCACAGTGTTATCAATGGGAAAAAAACCCCTAAAAGATCTTTCTGGATTCTCCATAGTTGGCAGTTACAAATTCAAACTTAAATAAAAATGCTTTGACACAATAATTCACGCATTTAGGAAGTCTACTGTTTGCATTATACAAGGAGTTAGATCCAATGTTTGGGTTGTCTATGTTAGTAGCATACACCATAAAACCTACTGTAACAATACCATGACAATTTAGCGGCCTTTGGTACCTTTAACATCAACAGTCAGGAACAGCATTTATTGGACTCCTGAGTCCCAGCTGCTAGCCTGGTGAACCTTGCCTTAGGTCAAAAGATACTTTGATACCAAGCAATGATGACAGCCCAATCTTTCAGAGGTTCAGCTGTGTGCAGTATACAGAAACAAGATACTATGGCAGTGCTTTATTTCTGGAATGTTGAGGAGCTGTATTAATATCTTGCAAAGCTCTACTGACCAAAACACAAATCACAGATAGTGATTTTCAACATCTGGTAACATTAGACTTCTAAGTAAACAGCAAGACACACCTTATTGACCCCAGTTCAACAAACCAACCTTCGGATCCCAACTGCAAATCACTGAGTTATCTGGCTTTTAAAGTAATTCCCCTTCCCCAGTTTCCTATCACCCCTACAAAAATGTGCAATCCCTGCCCCCACCATATGTACTGGAAAACACTAAATAACTTGAACAGAGGTCACCAGTTACAGTAATTTTTAAGCAGTGTCCTGAAAAAAAGATTCATATCCTGTAAGTTATTGGTATTTTCTAAGTTTAGGAGATTGTATTATAGTTTTCCAGCTGAAACCCAGTCCTAAGAAACCATTGATATAAACAAGACAAAGGAACTGAAGGTGCTGAAACTCAGCTCTTGTACTAATCAGTGGTGTAGCTCCAGAAATATTTTTTCCCTGTGTAGTTGATACATAGCATATACATTTCTGATAGTAATTTGATCCTTATGGCTGTTACTTTACACAGACACATATTAAATGTTTAAGTCACAAACAACCTTACAGATTACAATTAAAGCATTTTAAAGCATTTAAATAAAAATTTTAAAAGTTTCTTTTTCACAAGGAAGAACAACAGAAAAAATTATATTGTTTTCCACATAGTTCGCTTAAAACAAAGTCCATAAGGACATATTCAGCACCAAAAGTTAATTAAAAAAAGAAACACAACAAAAAAACCCCAAAAAAAACCCAACCAAAACCCAGCCATAGAATAGAATCTATAAAGCAAATATTTAATATTGCACTTTGTTTCTCTGATGCTTGGATTTTACTTTTTCCTAATTCAGATCAAGATTCTACATCAAATATTGGGTTACAACTATGAGCTAATAATTCCTCTGAACAACTAATAAAAAAGTTTAAGTGGGAAATCTTCGATAAGGTTTTAGAATTTTTCACTCTGATCACAGTCTGTGATGCAACATCAATTATGACAACATTGGTCAATTCTGCTTCTGTCCTGGGTTGCAGTGTATTCTATTGCCATCTTCGTGAGCTGTTGAAGGAGGTGGGGCAGTGTTCTTTGTCTCCTCCCTCCAGACTATCTTTTGTTAATGGGCCCATCAATGCCTTGCCTCATGATTCACCATTCCATTGTGAGATGCTCCACTCAGAGGGAGGAACCAAGCATTCCATCCTGGATATAATCTGAGATTTTGAACACCACAAGCAGCCTTTCCCACTGGATTCCCAAAGGACAAGATCTACATAACTACCACTGGACCTTCCGAGGAAGACCAGACCCTTTCTACAGGATCATCGCTTCAACAGAACCACATCCATCACTTCAGAAGGACTGCAGCACCACCATTTTATCGGACTGCTACTGCCACCCTGACTAACAGGGTGTCAGGTTATATCCTGACTCTGTCAGTTTAAACCAGTGTTTTCTGCCTTTATTTTTAGTTTTCCTACTAAATTGTTATTCTGACTTGGTGTCTCCCACTGGTTTGTTTTCAAACCAGAGCAGCTTCATATATAGTTTTTCCATTATACTGGGATAAGTGCTTCAATGTACAGCATATCAACAGTATATCAACAATTCTTCCCTAGTCTGTTAACTAAAAAGAAAAAAAAGGAAAATCATCAAATGCCCTTTTATGCCAACAGTCTTAACCTGTAAAATTTTGTCTGGTTGGAAAGGATTGAAGGAAAGGACAGTCACAAAAATGGCAGCATAAGACATCACCCAATTTCCAATTCTTGCTTATCAAAGCCCAAATATTTGAACTGAATCACTTAAGACGTGACTCATTTAATCACCCTGTCATCATTTCTGGAACATAAAATGTCTTTCATGTTCTCATAAAGGCCACTTATGGAAAAGCCTATTTTATTATATTTATGAAGCCTTAAAAATAAGGTATAACTTTGTAAGAATGAGCACAATACAGAAACACCAGCTTTCCCTCCCCTCCTTCTGAGCTGTTTCATTGCACAAGGATTGACACACTGAATTAGTTTTTAAATAGTCAACATCAGACATGTCTGAGACAATAGTTTTTGTTGTTGGTTTTTGGGTTTGGGTGGGGGTTTTTGTTGTGGTTGGTTTTATTGATTTTTTACACGATTTCTGAAAAGACTATTTACATTTACAAATCTCTAGCATAAAAACACTGATCAGATCTAATAGCTTCATCATTCATTTCTTCTTTAGAATACGTTCAAGGAGTCAGTGCTTTTTCTATATAATTTCTCACTTTCTAGATGAATGTTGGATTTTTTCTTTGTTTCATAGGATCATATAATATTTTGAGTTGGAAGGGACCCACAAGGATCATCGAAGTCCAACTCCTGGCCCTGCGCAGGACAGTCCCAAGAATCACACCCTGTGCCTGAGAGCATCATCCAAACACTTCTTGAGATCTGTCAGGCTTGGTGCTGTGTCCACTTCCCTGGGGAGCCTGTTCTAGTGCCCAACCACCTTCCGGGTGAAGAACCTTTTCCTAATATCCAACCTAAACCTCCCCTGATACAACTTCAGGCCATTCCCTCAGGTCCTGTCAGTGGTCACCAGAGAGAAGAGATCAGTCTCAGTGCCTGCGCCTCCACTTGCCCTCAAGAGGAAGCTGTAGACTGTGATGAGGTCTCCCTTCAGTCTCCTCCAGGCTGAACAAACCAAGTGACCTCAGCCACTCCTCATACAGTTTCCCCTCTAGACCCTTCACTATCTTTGCAGCCCTCCTTTGGACGCTCTCTAATAGATTGTTGGGGTCAGGAAAAGCTTGGGGACTTTTCCTGCTCCCTTGAGTGTTTTACCCTCAGAGCTCCACAAAAAAG
>JAWWMJ010000116.1:26542-37054 GCA_035047045.1 Vireo griseus
TTTTTGGGACATGGGACACTGAAACAAGGAACACAGCCGGGCCAGATGCCAGGGGAAGAACACCTCCCCCCTGGCATAGATCTATATCCTTCTTATATTGTGGCACCCAAAACTGCCCCCAGGACTCAAGGTGAGGCCGCACCAGTGTGGAGCAGAGCAGGACAATCACCTCCCTTGACTGGCTGGTGATGCTGTGCCTGATGAACCCCAGGACATGGTTGGCCCTCCTGGCTGCCAGGGCACTGCTGACTCATATTTAACTTGGCATCGACCAGGACCCCCAGTTCCCTTTCTGCAGAGCTGCTCTCCAGCCTCTTGTTCCCCAGTGTGTCCGTACATCCAGGGTTGCCCCATCCCAGGTGCAGAATCTGGCACTTGCCTTTGTTGAACTTCATATGGTTGGTGATTGTCCAACCCTCTCATTTGTCATGGTCTCTCTGCAGGGCCTCTCTGCCTTTGAGGGAGTCAACAGCTCTTCCCATTTTAGTATTGTTGGCAAACCTAGTATACCTTCAAGTCCTGCATCCAAGTAATTTATGAAGATGTTGAAGAGAACTGGCCCTAAAATGGAAATTTTTTGTTATAAATTGTTTGCTTTAAAGCTCTCAGGACTAGCCCAGGAGCAATCAGAGCAATTCTCAGCAAACTAATTTGAGTATGGCTGGTAACACTGACACTGGCTGTTTTATAATAGTTTTAGTCTACCAACCTCCAAAGCAAGAGGATAAGGCCAATGGAGCAATATTTGGGTCACTTAAGCTTCAGGTCAACAGAACTTGGTTCTCATGGATGACTTCAACTACCCAGACATTTGTTGGAAGAACAATACAGCAGCTCACATATCAGCCATCAGGTTCCTGGACTACTTAGAGGACTGCTTCCTCATACAAATGTTAGATGTGTCAAGCAGAAATGAGGCACTGCTGGACTTGCTTCTCACAAACCAAGAAAACCTGTTTTGTAATATCTGTTAGCGATAACCTTGGCTGCAGTGATCACAATATTGTGGAATTAGAGAACCAGTTGAGCATGCTAAAGGTTAGTATTAAGACAAAGGTTTTAAATTTTAGAAGAGCAAACTTCAGCTTGCTCAGAGCTCAATTGGAAGGGGTTCCATGGGGAGCTTCCACAGACAATTAAGGTGCTAGTGAGGGCTGGGAGTTTTTCCAGTAATGCTTTCCTGGAAGCACAAAAGCAATTCATTGCCTTTAAAGGTAAAAGAAATAGGCAGAGCAAGAGACCCCTCAGGCTTAACTGCAAGCCTCTGAGTCTGCTCAAAACCAAAAGAAGCATATCAGAGATGGAAAAGCAGACAAATATCTATTGAATACTACAAAGGCACTGCCAGGACATGCAGAGAAGCAGTTAGAAAAGCAAAAGTTCACCCCAAATTGAAATTGTCCAGAGATGTCAAAAACCCCAAGAAAGGGTTCTTTTGTGTATGTAAACAGTAAGAAACAGAAGGAAAATATGGACCTGATGCTAAACAGGAGAGATTATTTAGTCACCAACAATGCTGAAAAGGCTAGAGGTTCTCAACATTTTCTTCTGTCTTCTTCACCCAGCACTGTTGGACCCCAGGCCTTGGGAACAAAAATCCAGGTTGATGCAAACACAGACCTACTGTCAATAAAAAAAGAGTTGGCATGTGAACTGTTACCAGGAGTTTGATCCCAAGAAATTGATGGACACTAACACTATCCAACCAAGGGTGTTAAGAGAGTTGGTTGACATCATTGCAAGGCTGCTCTCCATAACCTTTGAGAAGTCACAGAGATCGGGGGACTGCCCAGGAGATTGGAAGAAGGTTAATATCACCCCCATCTACAAGAAAGGATTAAAAGAGGATCCCATAGATTATAGGTCCATCAATCTTATTCAATTGCTGGGGAAGTTATTGAACAAATCTTCCTTGGGGCTATCAGAAGCCAAATGAAGCATGGGATTGGGAAAAACCGGTATGGATTCACTAAGGGCAAATTATGTTTGACAAACCTGATCACCTCCTATGACTAAGTAACTGGTTCAGTTATGTGGGGTTAGCAGTGGACACTGTCTACATGGATTTCTCCAAGGTTTTCGATGCTGCTTCCCACAGCCTCCTCCTACAGAGACTAATGTTTTATGGTCTAGACAAGTGGTCTGTGCAGTGGGTGGGGAACTGGCTGACAGGCCACACCTAGAAGGTGGTGGTAAATAGCTTCTTTTCGAACTGGAAATCTGTCACAAGTGGAGTCCCACAGGGATCAATATTGGGCCCAATGCTCTTTAATATCTTCATAAGTAATCCGGATGATGGAATCAAGTGCACCCTGATGAAGTGTGCTGATGATACCAAGCTGGGTGGGGAAGTGGACACTATGGAAGAAAGACCCACACTGCAGGAAGACCTGGATAGGCTGGAAGAGTGGGCTAACAAGAACCTTATGAAGTTCAACAGACAAACATCTTGCACCTTGGAAAACATGATCCAGGAATGCAGCATAGGCTGGAATCTACCCCTCTGGGGAGATGTTCTGTGGAAAGGGCCCTAGGGATCCTGGTGGACAACAAGCTGAATAAGAGTGAACAGTGAGCTGCTGTGGCAGAGAGCCAACAGGATGCTGGGTTGCATCAACAAGGGCACCACCAGCAGAGATAAAGAAGTCATTTTCCCACTCTACTCAGTGCCTTGTCAGGCCACACTTGGAATAATCTCCCCAGGGAAGTGGTAGATTCCCCAACATTGGACACTTTTTAGGTGTACTAGGTCATCTTGTCAAGACCATGCTTCTGCCAAGAAAGGTTGGACCTGATAAACCTTGAGGTCCCTTCCAATCTAGTATTTGATGAGTCTATGACAGAGTATCATAAACCGTGAAGATAATACCAAATGGGCAAACTGAGCTGCTGCTTAGTTGCCATAGTTCAATTTTTTTTTGCAATCTGAAATGCACTTTCGACTGGACACTCATTTTATATATAATTTTTGATTATTAGGTAACTACATATTATTTAAATAAAACCAAACACAAATCAACCAACAAACCTTCTCCTTCCCATCCCTAATAGTTATCTCTGCCCATGAACCCTGGACAGCATATGATTATCCCCTTTTCACACTTTGCTAGTGTCTGCTGGTGCTGCTTTCACTTTGTAAGTTTTGCGCATGTCCCTGTTCAAAATCTCCCTCAAAGAACAAAACCAAAACACAAATATAAATAACAGTGCAACACAACAAAACAAATAGCATTCTAACAGTTTGGTAAGTGATGAATTCACCTGAGATTCCGTGATCTTTAGGCAGTCTGTAACAAAACATTGCTTTGCAATAAAAGCAGAAAGGCAACAAATTCTTTTAAGAAATCAAGAAGTTATACAATCATGACCACGTGTCTTATTAGTTTCCTTCTGTTATCTCTTCCCCCACCTATCTGTTGCTTGTCTACTACAGTTGGCTGCAAAACATACAGCAAGGATTGACTTTGAAGGCATGTAATGTTTGTAAATAAATCCACAATAGGATCCAAGCTGAAGAGGTGATACAGGATCAGCCTACTAGGACAATTCTGAGCATGTGCATATGCAAGTCCAGGTTACATCAAATTAAAAGTCAGGACATGTCAGCCTTCATCTCTTCTGTTTGTTTGTTTGTTTTTTTGGGTTTATTTTGTCAAAGCTGTCTTTTGTTCCTTGTTGTGCAGATCACAAACTATTGGGGAGGGGGCGTAGTAACAACAGTCCATCACAAATGAAATAAGTTGTAGTGACACTTAACTGTATAAGTAATAAGCATGTGCAAATTTTCATATAATCACAGAAAGTAGCCATTCCTCTTACAACATGGTTTGAGTGTTTTGAAACACCTGACTGCACGCTAATAAGGCTGCTCCTAGTATGTGCCACTATTTAATGGCAGGGGATGCAGGTTTTCAAGCATGTGGAGCAGTCCTATGGTGTGCTGTAGGTGTCAAAGCATGATTGATCACAAGTTCTTCTCGTTTATTCACCATACAGGCAAGAGCAATGCCATTTCCTTTAAAAGCAAGTCTCCACTATGACACCTTGATCTTCAACACAGGTGTGATTCAAAACCCAAGTCAAGTCAACTTTTTATGGATTCCTTCAACGAGAGGGGCAAGACGGTATCTCATCTGTGGGTTGATCTGGGTTTGGGTCAATCTAACCGAAAGAAAAAGAAAAAAACCCAAAACAACAAAAAAAACCAACCAAACAATTGACCAAATAAACCCAGAACAAAAAAAAAAACAAACCAAAAATAAAAACCACAACAACCCAGTGCATTTTAGCATCAATTGCTAGGAATAAAAATCAAAATTCACAAGTTTAAGACAATTATAATATGTGGTATTTCTAGTGTAAGGGTTATTGAAATAATTTAAAAACTTCTAGTTAGAGAAAACTTTGGATAAGCAGTAATAGAAATATTAGATCCAGTGGAAGACTTTAAACTACAAGTTGATGGTAATTTAAGGATAAGCATGAATAACTGCTATAGAAAAGAATTTTTTGTCTTTTGAATTATCTGATATATACAAAAAAGATGAATTGACACATATCACTGGAAACAATTTAAGAATTATTTAATTGAGAGAAACAAAGAAGTTTTTCTTGAAATGGCAGAAATTTATCAATAAAAAAATAATTCTACTTCTAAATTAAAGTAGTTAATCCTCAAATATCCTATGGGATATTTCAAAAAGTTCATGTGTTCTAAACCTTGCCTCTTCTTCCTCTCTATAGGAGAAATAAAGCGTACAAGCCTGCTAACTTAGGTCTCAAAAACTAGATGGTAAGAATAGTTTAAGCGTACATTGCATCTTTTAAACAACATTGAATCAATTAACTTCATATAGCCTTTTTTTGCATTTCAAGCCTGGAGGGGGAAGTTGTGCTACATAATGCTATTTTCCTAAAGTGGATCAATTCAGACAAAATTTGTCCCGAGAACACTTCATTTGTCCTATATCACTTCTTTTTCTTGAAAAAGAAAAAAAAAACCCAACATGAAAAGCTTTGAAATTTGTATCTCATTCATGGTTATTCAGTGGCTGCATTTTTATTTCTGTAAAGGTGAAAAGTGTTGAAGAACTGTGTACTTCAGAAAACTTAAGTCATAAATTAATACCAATATATCACTTTTCTACATGAAACTTCTGAAAGGCCTACATTCACAGAATTTAAACACCTGCAGGCAAAACAGTTTAGTGGTTGCTATAAAATGTTAGGAAGCAGCAGAGATGAAAGAGTTGAAACCTTATTTTTAATACACAACGTTTTAAAAATTATGTTTCTAAAACGGCTAACAACACTGAAAATTTCCAGAAAGTATTAGACTAGGGAAGAGTGCTGCCAAGAAAAATTACTTCCCAGGTTGGCAGCTCCAGGAAATAGCATGATGGAGAAGGCAAGGCACCTCATGAAGCACCTTTTAAATTTAAGGTTGCAGAGTTCATGCAAAAAAATTTAAAAAAAAATTATAAGAAGGGTAAACCATGCTGTAAAACAGGCATGGAAAACTCTTGATGCAATTCATCCGCATCTTGCAAACAAACAAAAATCCTCCTCAAAACCAACTTATTCCATGTTCATAATTGTAATGGTTTCTCCCAATTTTAGGAAGGAGAAACAGCTTTCTAAACTTATTCCATCAGACAAAAAATCAACCAGTCACAAACAACATATAAATCATCATAGTCTGACAGATATACCTACTTCTGAATATAAGGGAGGAGGCAGAAAACGAAACTCCTGGATATATGCAAATAATGGTCCTTGCAGTGCTCTCTGAAAATCATCAAAAGCAGCTACAGGTGCAAGGCCAGACTGTCTGTTTTCCTCTGTGACCACTTCTGCATAGCTAGGAGGTGCTGGAGGGAGAAGGTACATACAGTTCAAACAAGTTCTTATGCATGACAAAATATATAACATGATAAATTTTAAACTTCAGCCACTGAAAGATTCACCAGCAGATAAACAATGACTTAAAAACTGTTAAACAAAAAAGGGAGACTATTTTGTTTTATTCTAATGTTAAGCCTATCTTCAAACACAGACTAACCAGTGTTTATTGTGGCTTAATTATTCCCTTAAAATTTAAATCATACCAAAGATAATTTAATCTCTGTTCAGGTAGAAATGACAGAACATTGCAGTCCTCTGTATTCCAGAAGTCTCCAGGTCTGGGATTTGTACTTAAAAAAAGCAAGATATTAGATATGCAAAAAGAGAAGGAAGGAAATACATAATTCTTTCTTTGGCCATGAGAGATCTCCCATAGAAAAGAATATTATCTTTTCACAAAGGCTTGGCTACTAAGGTTGATGAGAAAGCCCAGAAACTGCTATTATGGGTTGCAATGCCTTATAACCAAGGATTCAATTGGGATACCGGAAGTGGAAGCAATGAAATTATGCACAGATACAGTGGTATCCTGTGCTTTTATTTCTGCCACTTTCCAAAGAAGCTAGATTTCACTGCCTGTCCTAGAGACAGAAAGGCAGGGAGTGAAAAAATCTCTTACTCTACATAGAACAAGCAGGTGGCAAGAAAACATCCACAACGGATTTCCTGTGGGCTTTATTATAAAAGGATGTAATTTGACCCTGTTAACAAGACTGCAATGAATAAAGCAGACAAAAATCAAAAGAGAGTAGCAAATTGATTGGGATTTGTATTATCAAGTTACCTTCTAGTCTTTCAGGCAGTGTCAGACCAAGCCAATTCATGTTCGCGCTACCCTGGCTGCTTACACTTGATGTTCTGCTACCAAATGGATGTAGAGGAATGGTACCAATGACTAGTGGTAAGTTAAGGAATAAATCCACAGCTCCTGGAATATCAACATATACCTGAAGAAAAATGAAACAAGTATATGATTAAAATGTGGGGTTTTATCAGCATTTCATAAGTATTAGTCTACGTTATCTTTCTATTAAAGTTTTCATGAGGAGCTTGTTTCTAATAGTCCCTTTTAGGGCCCATGCCCCTATGGAGACATGAGCTCTTGTTAGGGTTTTGGGAGTTCCCCTTTCATTTTTCTTTTTCTCTTAAAGGAATTTCCCCCATACTTTATTGCTAAGGGACAAATTGCTGGGTACTTAAGAGAGACAAAAAGACCTGGCCACAGGGGGATGAGTCCAGCTGGCTACCCTCCCTTTTACCTGGGGTTTTCTCCTTGGGGCAGAGATGCCTCGAGATTTGACCTGGCAAAAAGGAGCTGGGTACAGCACCTAGGTCTCTTGTTCTCCCGGCATTCGGCATTCGGAGGAAAGAGAAACTGCTCTCATGGTGGAGGGAATTCGTTGTCCCCGTGAGTGGAGCTTGCTCTCTGGAGCGGCTGTTGCACTGGGACTCTTTTTAAAACCCTACTTCACCAAAAAGGGACTTTTCTCATCACCTGCTTGAGTGCCTCAGGGGACCCTGGGATCCCAAGCCCACCTTTCCCTGCCCCACTGGGAGCCGGGCTGAGGCTGCCCTGCCCCCGCCGTTCCTTTGCCACTGCTCCAAGCCTTTTGCTACACTGTAGCACTGCACCTCCTGCCTGCCGAGACGTCCCAGGGCTCCCGCTGCAGCTCCGGAGTTTGATACATCTCATCTACAAGCCGGGATTTTTGGGTTTATCCCTGCTGTTCCAGCTTGCTGTCCCCGAGGGTCCTGCTGGGGCACTGGGATCGGCTGCCCCTGGGGGTTTGTGAAGCAGCTTCTCATCCGCCATTACTGTATGGTCCCCCAAGATCGCTCCGGAGCACCCCCTGCAGCCGCGAGGGAACCATGGCACCTGCCCTGCCCACCGAGAGCCGCCAGCGCCCCTTCTGGCTGTGACCGTCACTGCACCAAAGGGGAAAGTGCCTGACAGCCGAGAAGGCTGTCACTGGGTTCCTGGTTCTGTTTGTTATCACTGCCAAAGTTACTGTTGTTTGTTTGCCTTGTTTTATATATATATATATATATTTGTAAAGAACTTTTATTCCTATTCCTCATATCTTTGCCTGAAAGCCCCTTAATTTCAAAATTATAATAATTCGAAGGGAAGGGGGTTGCATCTTCCATTCCAAGGGAGGCTCCTGCCTTCATTAGCAGACACCTGTCTTTCAAACTAAGACAGCTCTTCAAGTTAAGAAGAGTCTTAACATGAGCCCTCACATGGAAATACAGTCTACTCATTAAATGCTTGCTTAGTTGATAGACAGCTGCTTTAAGAACTTGCATGATTTAAACCAAATTTACTTACCAGACCTCCTGTCAGGACACTAATACCAGAACATGTATTTCTTTCATAGCTAATGATCACAAAATGATGTGCTAGAAATTTGTGTGGCATGTTGGAAGCTACTCACTCTTGCGAGTGAAACAGACTGCCCAACATACCATCAATGAATACTCCACACGGATTATACTACAGTCAAGGATTGAAGGGGAAACAGGTGGAATTTTCAACTGTTTGCCATTCCAGGTTTCTGTTTTGCCAGATGACAAGGATTCCCCACGGAGGTTGGCAACAAGCTGTCTGACTTCCTTCATTTTCCCTTTGGCATAGAATGCCTGTGTTTGGTAAATGGTTGCCTTTGGCACCACCATACGGGAAGAGCAATTCTCAATCTCAGCAAAGATCTGAATTGATTCACCTGAAACAAAAAGAAAAAAAAAACACCAAAAAATCCAACAAAACACACTAGAATTTCAATTTCTCTTTACATTTACAAGGCAGCTTAAGCAAAATCTCACATTCTTTATACTGTTATAACGATGTTACTATCACTGCTCTACCTGAAAAAAAACATCCACTGATGCTAATAGAAACAAGATCCCCATGAGCTGTTCTAAAAGGAAAAAGAAAACAACATATCCAAAAAAATACCTAACACCCAAAACATGCCAGTCTAACAGATGAGGTCATTGAACCATCTAGAGATACAAGTAGTGCTGTCTTAGTTAACAGAGTATACGGAGAAGATTGCTAAATGCAGACTGATGTGGTACAAATATCCTTAATGTTTCATTTATGTAAAAACAGTAGTACAGACTCTAGCTTTAAAAAGGAAGGAAACCCACACAGAATTAATTATAGGATCACATACCTGGGGTGTAGCCCTTTCTTTCAATTTTGGCACTTAAAGATATTGGGCCTGAGGTACAAAGCCAACAACATAGAGTCTTTTCTTTTGTGCCTGCCTGGGGTGACTGCAAGAAGAAGAAAAGTATTGTCCATCAAATTAAGAGCTCCATGAATCTCATCAGGTATTTAAAACAACGCAGGAAAATAATAATTTTCATAACGTGCTTATTATTCCATATTTTGATAAACAAAGCTGCTTTCATAGGAAAAGTCTCAAACAGTTTAAATAGCATTATACAGATACGTTTGTCCTAATTCCACTGGTGTATTCATATTGTTTTTTCTGCAATCTTCCATACTACAGCCACAATTAAAACAATACTAAAAGAAAATACTGTATAGCTTAAAACAAAAGGCTTCATAGCCTACACATCCCAACATAATGCTACAGAGCCTTTCATTTACCTAACAGAAAATTAGAACATCTTCACACTTTCCATTAAGCTACATTTCCAAAGCAAATTAACTAAGCTAAACTACTGTAATCTTTACTCCCACTATTTCCTCAGTTTCTGAATAATCCTGTTTCATCTATGTTAAAAAGACTTATTTTACTCAACACCAGGATTTAGAGCTTGATCCAAAGCCCACTAAAGTCAAATGAGAGACCTTCCATTTTCACGGAGTTTGTGCAAGGTCCCTTTGCAAGCTGATTTTTCACCCATACACACAAGAAATCTGTTTCAATGGACTTCTGATTTTTTTCCCCTCTAGATTAAAATTTGAGAAGGGGGTAAAATAAAGAATTTTTAGGCCAGACTGAAATCAAATCCTCACTGAAAGCAGTTGTGATATTAAAGTTATTTTAATAAAATGATATTTCAGGAAAGGATTATACAGAATTGCAATAATTTCCTCCCCATCAGTAGAAAGCTATCCATATGGAAATTATCAATTATGCACTGCAATAAAATTTTTACTATGCATTTTTAAGTTAGCAGTCCCTCACTAAAATATTAAACGTTGCATTGTTCCCTCATAGATTATTCTTTATTTATAATTGAAGAGGATCGGTTCACCAAATTTTCTTCCTTGATGAGAGTCTACAATTTAGTAGTATCAGTTTAGACCAACAAACGCATTTTACGTCTTGTAAAAATCAAGCAACTCCAAGTACAGGATAACTTAGCCTTCAAAATCCCAGAAGTTAAAGAGCTGGTAAACTGATATAATACTTAAAAGAAGAGCTGTACTTAAACTAGCAAATAAATATTAGGCAAAGTTACATGCTGATGTTTCAGTTATTATACTTCACTACTTTTATGCCAGAAAAGGAATGAGTGGTTCTGTCAGTTCTTACTGTAAGAAACAAGTCCCGAGTCAGCCCTTGTACTTGTTGAATTGGAGTGTTAACGCAGTCAATCACCTGTTGATTATCTCGTATTGTTGCTGAT
>JAWWMJ010000116.1:158062-171157 GCA_035047045.1 Vireo griseus
TATGATATCCAGGAGGGTTTTGAATATCTCCAGAGAAGCCAAACCCTCAACCTCTTTTGAAAGCCTGTTCCAGTGCTGTCACCCTCAAAGCAAAGCAGCTCTCCCTCATATTCAGATGAACTTTACTGTGTTTCAGTTTGTGCCTGTTGCCTGTTGTCCTGTCTCTGAACATAACTGAAAAGAGTTTGGTTTCATCTTCTTGACACCCTCCCTTCAAATGCTTCTATACATTGATATATGTCTTTTCAGTCTTCTCTCCTCTGGGCTAAACAGGCCCAGCTCTCTCAGCCTTTCCTCATAGGAGAGATGCTCCAGTCCCCTAATCATCTTTGTAGCCCTCCACTGACCCTTTCCTGTAGTTCCTTGACTTTCTTCAACTGGGGAGTCCATAGCTGGACACAGCACCATCACTGTTGCGCATGAAATGAAGAGAAATAGACTCCAATTTCAGATGAACAAAAGGCTGTATTTTTACTCAATTTAACACTCCTTTTATAAGGTGTTTTGCTAAAAGCTACTTGATTGGCTAAATGGCACAACACCTCTCTACAACCATTGGTTGAGAAAGAGAGCATATTCTGAAAACATAGAAAAGTGAAAAAACAAGGTAAAAGTGAAAAACACCACTTGTTATTTTGAGAACTAAAAGATGCTTACAAACTTCTATCAAATCTCTCTGAGAACATGAAATGTTTACAGAATTGTTCTCTTTAGAAAGTAAGAAGCTTTCCCTTGGGAAGAAAGCCTTTTTTCAACCTTACTGCTGAATCCCTCTAAGATCCACTAAATGTCAACCCCACACAGCATTCCAGAAGCAGCCTCACAAGGGCTGAGTAGAGGAGGAGGATAACCTCTCTCAACACTCTGGCCATAGACTTTCTAATGCACCCCAGAATACCATTGGCCTTCTTAGCCACAAGGGCACATTGCTGGCTCATGGTTAACTTGCCCAAGACCCTCAGATCCTTCTCTGCAGAGCTGCTTTCCAGCAAGTTAACCTCTAGGTTCTACTGATGCATGTGGTTATTCCTCCCCAGGTGCAGGATCCTACACTTGCCTTTGTTGAACTTCATTAGGTTTCTCTCTACCCAACTCTCCAGCCTGTCCAAGTCCCACTGAATGGCATCACAGTCTTCTGGAGTATCAGCCACTCCTGACAGTTTTGTATCATCAGCAAACTGATGTTATGCTGACCCCCCTCCTTCTCTGAGAATTGAAAACTCCATCATTTAATGATCACTATGTCCAAGAAACCCTCCAATCATCATATCACCAATCAGTCCTTCTCTGTTCACAAAAAACAAGTCCACTGGAGTGCTTAAGAACATGTCTTTTGCTTATGCACTCCCTCCTCAAGTAATCCCATAACTGTATTTTAGGAAACTAAAAAAGAATTGGTATAATATCTCTTAGTCTGAACACCCCTCATGCATGATTTCAATACACTGAAATTGTTAAATTGTTACAAACTGCTGAAGTAGTATATAAATGTAATAAATAACCAATAAACCTAGATGAATTTTGGTCTTGAACCTAAAAAATTGATACCAGTTGCATACTAGAAAAATTGATCCAGCTGTCGCAGCTTATTTAAAACTGTTAGCATTTGTGCTCACAAGCAGACTTTGAAGTGAATCTAGATTTCTGTGGTGGGTTAACATTGTCAAGCTACCAAGTGCCTACCAAGCCACTCTCTCACTCCCTCTCCTCAGCACAGCAGGGGAAGTTCGTGGGTTGAGATGAGGACAAAAAGATTACTCAATAATTACAGTCATGGACAAAACAGACTCGTCTTGGGGAAATTATTTCAATTTATTGCCAAATAAAAATAGCATAGAATAGTGAAAAGAAAAACCCAGAACCTAAAAGCACCTTCTCCCCACCCCTTTCTTCCCAAGTTCACTCCTGACTCTTTTGCCCCCACCCTCCCAACTTTGCAGAACAAGAAATGGGGGTTGTGATCAGTTCATTACAATTCATCTCTGCCATTCCTTCCTTCTCATGCTCTCCCCATGCTGCACCATGGAGTCACTCCCAAAGTAGACAGGTCTTTACAACTTTCTCCAATGTCAGTCCTTCCCACAGGCTGCAGTTTTTCAAGAACTGCTCCAACATGGGTCCCCTGCGGGATTACAGGTCCTGCAAGAAAACCTACTCAAGCATGGACTCCACAGGATGCAGCTTCCTTTAGGACATACCTACCTGCTCTGATGTGAGGTGCTCCACAGGTTGCATTTGGATCTTTGCTCCACCATGGACCTCCATGGGCTGCAGGGCGACAGCCTGCTTCACTTTGGGCTGCACCACGGGCTGCAGGGGAATCTCAGCTCAGGCACCTGGAGCACCTCCTCCTCCTCCTTCTCCACTGACCTTGGTGTCTGCAAGGTTGTTTCTCTCACATTTTCTCACTCCTCTCTCCCAGCTGCTGCTGCACAACATTTTTTAGCCCTTCTGAAATTTTTTACCACAGAGGCACCACCAGCATAATTTATTTGTTCAGCTTTGGTCAGTAGCAAGTGCATCTTGGAGCTGGCTGGAACTGGCTCTGTCCAACATTGGGGCAGGTCCTGATCTCGTCTCGCAGAACCCACCCCTGCAGCCACCTGCCACTTCCACTATCAAAACCTTGCTGCATAAACTCATTACAATTTCACAGGATTTTTTATTACTATTATTTTTGTCTATGTGGTAAACACGATATAAGTTTTATTTAGGATAACACTTTTTTAAATGTAAATTTTGTTTTAATTCTTTAAGATTTCACTGTTAAACATCAGCCATCATTTAGCTTCATATTCTTCCTAGTATTTTTTACAGGGGAACATGTGCTCAGGGTACTAGAAATGACAGAAGGGTTTTTCATGCTTGGGTACAGTAATTTTGGGGGAGGGGAGCACCTATCCATGCCAATCCTGCCAGTTGGGTGCCGACACCTATAATGGATGCCGAGAACAGTGCAAAGGCATTCCAGATACTCCAGCCAGCGAATTAGCTTTATCCAGGGCCCAGCTCAGATGCTTATACACAAACACACATAGTATGGGGAACAAACAGGAGGAACTAGAGACATGCGCATGCCTGTGTGGGTATAATATCATTGGCATCATGGAGACATGGTGGGATGGCTCCTATGACTGCAACATTGGAATGGAAGGTTTTAGGCTTTTTAGGAAAGACAGGTTAGGGAGATGAGGAAGGGGTGTAACCCTCTATGTTAATGATCAGATGGTGAGTATGGAACTCTGCCTGGGGAAGGATGATGAGCCAGCCAAGAGCTTGTGGGTGAAGATTAAGGGAAGGGGAGGGACAGGGGATATTATAATGGGGGTCTGCTATAGGCCAGCTGATCAGGAGGATGGTGTGGATGAAGCCTTCTATAGGCAGATAGGAGTGGATTTCAACCACCCCAATATCTGTTGGAGGGACAACATAGCAGGGCATGGCTATACCAGAGGTTCCTTGAATGTGTCAACGACGACTTCCTTACAAAAGTGATTGAGGAGCCAACAAGGAGAGGTGCCATGCTGGACCTTGTGCTCACCAACAGAGAGATGCTGGTGGAGAATGTGATGCTCCAATGCAGCCTTGGCTGCAGTGACCTTGAGATGGTGGAGTTCAAGATCCTTAGGGCAGTGAGGAGGGCACAGAGCAAGCTCACTTCCCTGGACTTCAGGAGAGCAGACTTGGGCTTCTTCAATGACCTAGTTGGTAGAGTCCCATGAGATAGCACCCTGGAGGGCAGAGAGGCCCATGAATGCTGGATGAATTTCAAGGATCACCTCCCCCGAACTCAGGACCAATGCATCCCAAGAAGGAGGAAATAGAGTAAAAATGCCAGGAGGCCTTCATGGATGGATAAGGAGCTGCTGAGCAAACTCAGAGTGAAAAAAAGAAGCTTTCAGGAAGTAGAAACAAGGACAAGTGGCCTGGGAGGAATACTGGGAAATTGTACGAGAAGCTAGGGACAAGGTTAGGGAAGCCAAGGTCCAGTTAATATTGAGTCTGGCCAGGGATATTAAGTATAACAGGAAGGGCTTCTGTAGATATATTGCAAGCAAGAGAAAGACTAGAGATAATGTGGACCCTCTCCGTAAGGAAACAGGAGACCTGGCTACCCTGGACAAAGAGAAGACTGAGGTTCTCAATGACTTCTATGCCACGGTCTTCAATGGCAAGTGCTCCAGTCACACTGCCCAAGTCGAGAAAGGCAAATGCAGGGACTGGGAGAATTAAGACCTTGAACCCACTGTAAGAGAGGATCAGGTTGGAGACCATCTAAGGAGCCAAGTCCATGGGACCCAATGAGATTCATCTACAGGTCCTGAGGGAGCTGGCAGATGAAGATGATAAGCCATTATCCATGATTTTTTGAAAAATCATGGCAGTCTGGTGAAGTCCCTGATGACTGGAAAATGGGAAATATAACCCCCATTTTTATAAAGGCAAAAACAGAAGACCTGGGGAACTACAGATCAATCAGTGTCACTTCTGTGCCAGGCAAGATAATGGAATAGATTCTCCTGGAAACTATGCTAAGGCACATGGAAAACAAAGAGGTGATTGGTAACAACCAACATGGCTTTACAAAGGGGAAATCATGCCTGACAAATTTGATGACCTATGATGGGGCTACTGCATTGGTGAATGGGGCAGAGCAAATGACATAATTTACTTGGACTTATGCAAAGCATTTGACACTGTCCCACGACATCCTTGTCTCTAAATTGGAGAGACATGGATTTGATGGATAGACCACACAGTGGATATAGAAGTGGCTGGATGGCCACACGCAGAGTTGTGGTCAAATGCTCATTGTCCACATGGAGACCAATGATGAGTGGTGTCCCTTAGGGGTTGGTACTGCGGTCGATACTGTTCAACACCTTTGTTGGCAAGATGGACAGTGGGACTGAGGTCACCCTCAGCAAATTTGCTGGTGACATCAAACTGTATGGTGTGGGTAACATGCTGGAGGGGAGGGATGTCATCTAGAGGAACCTTGACATGCCTGAGAGGTGGGCCTGTGCAAACATCATGAAATTGAACAAAGTGAAGTGCAAAGTCCTACACCTGGAATGTGACAATCCCAGACACACCTACACCTTGGGAGGAGAAGTGATTGAGAGCAGCCCTGCAGAGGACTTGGGAGTGGGTGATGATTGATGAAAAAGTCAACATGAGCCAGCAATGTGCACTCACAGCCTAGAAAGCCAACCATGTCCTGGCCAGCAGGTCAAAGTAGGTGATTCTACCCCTCTACTCTGCCCTTGTGAGACCCCACCTGGAGTACTGCGTACAGTTCTGGTGTCTCCAACATAAAAAGGACATGGAACTGTTGGAGCAAGTCCAGATGAGGACCACAAAGTTGATAAGAGGACTGGAGCACTTCCCCTATGAAGACAGGCTGAGAAAGTTTGGACTGTTCAGCCTGGAGAGAAGGTTGGGTGGAGACCTCATAGAAACATTCCAGTATCTGAAGGGGGCCTTATGGGAAGCTGGAGAGGGACTCTTCATCAGGAACTATAGTGATAGGACAAGGAGCAATGTGTGTAAATTGAAAGAGGGGAAATTTAGGTTAAACAATAGGAAGAAATTTTTTACTGTGAGGGTGGTTAGACACTGGAACAGGTTACCCAGGGAGGTTGTGGATACCTGAAGTACTAAGGCCTGAATAACAGGCCTTGAGCCAAAGTTAACCTCTAGATGAACCTTCCAACCAAACATTACATGTATCTCCTCATTTCCGAGGTGTTATTAGCAATATGATATATGTATCCACTCATTGGCAAAACATGTATTTACCTTTCCTTATTTAGAAACCTGACAAGACCATGAAATCAAAACATCTGACCTTGTCTGGAGATGTATGATCAGACAATTGCCTTGGTTCCTCCCAGAGCCCTGGTCAGGCTTTGGGAGGAACCCAAGAGGAGGATGAAACCAGGTGTTCCTGCACTAGAAGTTATGGTAGCTTGTTTATTCAACAACATATAAAACTGGACCCTCTCACGGTGAAGTTGGAAGCCTCATCAGCTGTAGTGGATGCACCCTACTGGATTTCCCAGTTACTGGGAGTGGGTCTCCAGTCCTTCATTGTGACAGCTTCCCCATTTGATGTGCTGATCTGGATGATGGTGAAGTATTAGGGTAATTGGTGATCTATCTTTCTTAATCACTATAAGCAATCTTTTGTAGTAATGATTGGGTGCATTGCTTAGCTTATCCTTTTGTAATTCTTTGAAGTTTTGCATTATAGTAAATGACACTTATTCCTTAAGTTGGTGTCTGTGCCTTTTGTGCTGACCCTGCCCACTAGCAAAACAAATCTGGCCAGATCAGAACAAAATGTCACTTTTTAAATCTAAATGTAAGCAATCAGACCCATCCAAAATTCCTGGATGGGAAGATCTTCCCTATAGTTCGCTGGCTCTGGAGTGGGCTAAGATCGGAGGAGCATGCGAGTAATAGGGACGTCAGTTAAAAGAAGCAGAACTGCTGGATATATATTGAAATTCATCCAAAAATTGCATATCAAAAAAGGAAAAGAACTTGTGAGTTTGGGAAGATGAAGATGGATTTTGTTAACAGCATATAGAAACCAGCAGTAGTAGAAGGGACAGTTGTTGGAATGCTCCCACATGGAGCGACAGATGTGTGAGTTACAGAATCAAATCGTAATGTTACAGTGCCTAAATAAGCTACTTGCTGATAAGTTGCAGACTTACCAGACTGCAGCCAAGAAGGATGTAGTTTGAGTAGCACAGTATAAGAAAAGAAGGGGAAAAGTGAATCACAAGAAAGTGCATACAGTGATTGCATAAGCAGGTGTACAATGGGATCCTGATAAATGGAATAGAGATATTTGGGATTCTACAGATTCTGATGAGGCTTATTCCCCAGATTAATTCATAGATGTGAGACCAGCATGGAGATGAAAGATGGAATTAAGGGCTAATGGACAGCAGGTTAGGAGGGATGTGATAGAGAATTATACTCAGCATGAACAAAATGATACAATTGAACAGTTTAAGACTAGGGAAACCTCTCCTCTCTTGCATGGTGCATTTGCATGATCAGGGAGCATCAGGGTAACCCTAGACTCAGGGGAGTCTAAGAAGTAATTTGTCTTGAGCTTGGTTTCTTTTGTGCAAGATGCATTTCCAGTCAATGTGCATGATACTAATTTGTTAGCTTTAGCTGCTCAAGGATGTAACACTAAATGCCTGTTATAAATGGCCAAAAGTGAAATTGGCTTTCGTATATTAATTTATGGTTAATAAGGTTAAGAGATTAGTGTGATGGGTTAATGTCCTGGGTTGCAATGTAGGATGTGCCCAGGAGTGTGTATTTGATCACCATCTTCAGGTTTCTGTTGAAACCAGGTGGGGCAGTGTTTCCTGCCGCCTACCTCAAACCTATCTTCTGTTAATGGGCCCATCATCACCTTGCCGCATGACTCACAGATAACTCGATCCTGGACTATCTCCTGTTAATGGCCCATCAGGCCATATTGCATGACTCATAAAATCCCATTGTGAGATGCTCCACCCAGAGGGAGGAACCAAGTTCCAAATGGGTGGACCCTGGTCAGGCTGCCCCAAATGGGCAGATATAGGGACAGACCAGGGACCTCAGAACCTGTGATTGAATAAGTGTATCCTTGCCTCTTGATTGACACTCAGAGGGTATAAAAGTAGCTGCACAAGCCCTGGGAGGTGTGCCTCTGGCTAGACCAGTCACGCATCCAGTGCTGCATCTTTGTATTGTGGATGTCCCAATTGTTTTTTTCTTTTTAGTAAGCCTTTAAAATTCTACATTGTGAAGTGTCATCCTTTAAAATACCCTACAGAAAATGATTGGCCAGGATCCAAACGTCGCTGGTATACTTTGCAAGATTGTATACAATGAATATAGGAGGAAGGCATGAGATCGGCTGTCTTTATCAGAGACCCTGATTTTATGATGCAGAATGCTGTCTGTTACTGTGAGAAAAAAACTAATTAGGACTGCTCCACGAGCATATAAAAATGCAATCATGACTCTCTTGATTAATAAAACAGGGAATCCACTACATGAAGTAACTGAGAAAATACAGCAACTGGGTGACCTTGGCAAATGGGGCCCTCGAGAGAGTGCAGGAAACCAAGACCCTCAAGAAGGCTCTAAGGGGAGTGAAAATAGAATTTCTCATAAAGAAATGTTTGCGGCTTTATTAAAGGATGATATGTCTCAGGAGAAAATTAATGGTGTTCCAACATATAAATTATGGCAGATCTATAAACATAGAGGGTTAAATAAATGTAGTAAGAAAGTGCAAAATTCTGAGACAAACAATCCAGGAACATTTCAACCTGTGGCACCCCCCACCAGAGCCTCAACAGGATTTTGCATCTGCTTGTGGAGGGCCCCCTGCAAGTGGATAAGTTATTCGGGGGAAGAAGGCAGATTGGGAACCGTATTCTGATTTGTATCCTTGGAAAGAGACTAGGGAAATAGTTCAGCGTAATAAACAAGACTAAGATAACAACCAAGCTCCCGTGCAATGTGCACATAAGGACCGGTGGTCCTATGTGGAGCTTAAAACTTCTTGGAAAACCCAGTCCTTGTTAAAACTAAGAGACTTAATTGACACTGGAGTAGAGGTTTCTTTAATATATAGGAACCCCTGGAAATTTGAAGGACAATCTGTAATTATTACAGGTCAGGGAGGGAAACAAATTGACGCCATACAAACACAAACAGAAATGAAAATAAGAAACCTCCCAAAATGATTTTACTCAGTAATGATTGTCCCTGTCCCTGAATATATAATAGAGATAGATAGTCTAAAGGGATTAACCCTGAATCTTCCCAATGGTCAGTGCCAATTTGGAAAAAGGAATCAGATTAGTGCCCGGACAATTTTAGTGGGAAAAGTAAAAATGTCAGAGTGTTCATGGAGACAAATTTATATTTTCCCACTATTAATGTAAGCAGCACAATGCAGATTTTTATTTTAAGATTGTCTCAGTACTCTCCTACAAAGTAAGAGAGCCATGTTTTGATCAAACTGTCTGCCTAGCTATCTTTACTGTAAAAGGCATTGGGGATGGGATGCACAGAACCCTAGTCTATCCTTCATTCTAAAACAGATAAAAAGTGCTTCTATTTAATTGATCTAAATAACAACGAATATAATATCTGTTTTGCTGGGACTCTTGCAGTGCTTACAGCACAGAGAGATTTAACAGATGCAGAACTGTTAGTATGTGCAAAAGAGTTTCAAAACAAACTGAGTGTAAGTATATGTGTAAAGGGGAGTTCATCTGCTTCATTAAGGTTATCTGATCAAGGACTTTTTCAATGCAAAATAAGATAATAAGTAAAGGGGGAAATGACTGAGGAGAGCCACAAACCTGGTAGAAAAAGGATAACAGAGACAATGCCAAGGAACAAGTGTCTGGTCACTAACTGATGGGCCATTAAGAAACTAGAGGTACAGCTCTTTGAGAGGGCCACCTGAACTTTGTAACTGATAAGAAGAGGGAAACGAGACAAATGAGGATTTGGGATATTCAAGGGGCGACTTGTTCCAAAATCTATTACGGAATATTTAGGAGAAGGGAATTGGGGAGGAACAAAGCTGAGAATAGAAACGGGTATAAAATGGATTTAAAAGGGGTCAGTCATACACAATGGAGCTGTTTAATATGTTTGTTTGACCAAGCCCTGTGCTTGATCACTGTAGTCTGTTCTATTTTAGTAAATCCTTTCTTAACTATCTCTCTGTGTAATCTGACTCTATACCCTGTGTGTGTCCGTGCTCTAAGGAGTAGATACCAGCTACAGGCTAGCTGTCTTGGGGTGACTTTATGATGTATCCCATATTGCCTACTCTATGCCCAGAAAATGAATCTTGTGCCTTTATGTGCCTTTAAACTGAGCCTGAGAGGGGAGAGAAAGGAAAAAACCAGCCAGAGGAACTTTTTCAAAGCAGTTCTGTGCTTCAAGGTCACTACTCCTCTCTATTGTTATTCTGCTGTGGGGAGTATTTGCTGCTGCAGCAAAGAGTAGGAGGAAGCACCCTTCCTTGCTTTCCAACCAACTCTTGACTCTGTTTCTTCGAAAGGAGAGAGACAGAGTTATCCTGGGACTTTGGTTTCTTCTTCTTCTCTTCTGGACTTGTTCAGAACACCAGAACATCAAAACCTCACTTGGAAACATTGCACCGACCTGGAGGGGGGTCCCCCATGGTGACCCAGCTGCAAAGAGGAAAGAGAGAGAGCCCACACCCGCAGAAGGACTCTAAATTCTTCCAGATTCCTCTCCACAGTGAGAGATTTTATTATTTAGCATTATTACTCTTTTGTTGTGTGTTTTGTTAAATAAATAGTTTTATTTCTTCTTCACTTTCCTCCAACGAACTATTTATTTTCCCCGAACCTGATGGGGGAGGAGTGACTACAATCTGCTTTCTATCAGAGGATATTTTTCTCTGAATTTGTCCCAAATCGGGACAAATATTACTTGGTGCGCAACATGTGGCTCGAAGAAAAGTGAAAAAACCTGTACTAATTACATTTTGATTTGATGTTAATTACTTTGCATTGGGATAAAGTAGTCACCATGTTGGTTGAGTTCATAATGTCTCTCTGGCTTGAAGTACTAATGTCTTTCTGGTTGCTAGGCCTGTTTAAGGTATTAATGCCTTTCTGGTCCTTAGGCCTGTTTGCCTATCCTCAAATCGCTCCAGTTTTATCTCTGATTCATAACTTTTACAGATCAGGGACTCGAATCCGGATTTTTATTCTGCTGTACTCAGTGATAATGATTTATAAGAAGTTAAAAGACATCCTGGCAGTTTTTCAAAGTGTCTATGACAGGTGGTTTCTCCATCCTAAACCCAGTTCTAGCTTCAGTAGCCTGTTTAAGAGGTTTATTAGTAATTGCACCCAATTTGTTACAGGAGGAGGAGATGGGGTTTCTCAGCCTTTCATCTCCTTCCTGTTTAACTTTCAAAAATTATCTTTTCAGAATCTGCAGTTTCCTCTGCATATTAAAGAGATCATCTTTCTGGTATTTTCTGTGTTTTATTTGGTAAGCTTCCTCTATGTGATTTGCAGCTTGTCTAGAATCAGAGTTCAGATTTCCAGAGGGGCTGATGAGACACCTGACCCAGATGTGGAAAATGGGAGGAATGGGAGGATATGGGCCATACCCTGAAAGAGTTTTCTGATCCAATAGCCTGAAATTTCCCCCCTGAACAAATTCAGAACCCAGCTGATGTAGGGAAATACCTGAAAGAGAAATGCAATGGAAATTGTAATGAGAAAAAGCTCATTGCAATATGCTGGACCTTGGCATATGCTTATCACACACTGCTAGATACTGTAGGGCAGCAGATAAAGGCAGAGGGGCAGGAAGATAAATCAGCCAACACCCCAGTCACTCAGGCTGCAGCCACATCAGACAGCAAACCTAAGCCATTGACAGTTTCAGCTGCTCCTGTCACGAGGAAAAAGCACACAACCAAAACTGATCGCCCAGTGAAAGATGATGATGCTGGTGAACGATCCTCAAAGACAGCAACTGACTCAGGAACAGAAACCATTACTGAGTCCATGTCCATAAAGGACCTTCGTAGCCTAAGAAAAGACTACACTCAGTGGCCTGATGAATCCATACGAAGTTGGCTGGTCCATATTTGGGATGCTGCAGGTGATGATGTAAAGTTGGATGGTACTGAAGCGAGGCATATGGGATCCCTGTCACATGATCTGGCTATTGATCAAGTGATAATAAGGAGTGCTGACTCTGTCAGTCTCTGGGGACGTGTCTTGACAGGCGTGAATGAAAGATATCTATGCCCAGATTATTTCTATATACAGTTACCCAAGTGGAAGACCATAGAACAAGGGGTCCAACGCTTGAGCAAACTAGGGGCAGTAGAGGTTGTCTTCACCCTTGACCCAGGACTGAGAAGCCTAGACACGGTACCAGTTACCTCAGTGATGTGGCAAAGACTCAAGACTTGGGCCACAAGAATATGCTTCTGCTTTAGCAGTGCTGAAGAAGGATGATCAGCTTGAGACTGTGAAGGATATGACGATGAAGCTCCGAGCATATGCAGATGTTGTGCATGGTCCAATACATGCAAGAATTGCAGCTGTGGAAAAACATATACAGAAACTGGAAGATAAGATGGAGAAGAATCACCAGGAACTCAAGAAGGAGATTAAAGAGGGCTTTCTCCAAATCTCCACAGTACAGATCAGTGATTCTGTTACCAGGCGCAGACATCCCCAAGTCAGAGAGAGGCGGTACTCCCCAAGAAAGGAACTGTGGTTCTCCCTGGGTGATAGTGGGGAAAATATGAGGAGGTGGGATAGACAATCCACTTCTGCTCTGGCAGTGAATCAAGGGTTAAAAAGAATTAAAAGTTGATACTGTAGCTAGCAAGGTAGAAGCAAGAAACTAGGGTTTAATTATTAGCAAATAGGAATAGTCGAAGCAATTGGAGCAAAGACAACATATCATGTATTTGACTCAGTGTTGGGGTTTTAGAAGTTCCCCATTCTTACTTTTTCCCTAAAGGAATTTTTCCCCATGTCTTGTTGCTAAAGAACAAATTGTTGGGCACTTAAGAGAAAATAAAGGGGACTGGCCACAGGGGGAGGGTCCAGCTAGCTGCCGTCTTTGCCTGGAGTTTCTCATTGGGCAGAGATGCCGCGCGAGATTGGAACTGGAGGGGAAGTAGGATACAGCCTGGCTCGTAGTGCTCTAGCATCAGGAGGGGAGAGACAGAGGCTGCCCTACCCGCCGCTTCTCTGCTGCTGCCGCTGCTGCTGTTTTCTGCCACTGCTGCTGCTTCGGCTTTCTGCTGCTGTTTCTGCTGCTGCTGTTGCCACTGCTGCTGTGAACTGTAACCGCGGTACCCCTTGCCTACCGAGACGTCCGGAGGTCCTGCTGCAGCTCCGGAGTTTGGTACATTTCATCTACAACCCGGAATTTGGATCCATCTCTCCTGCCGGGGTCTTCGCGCCGAAAAGACACACAGGACACAGATTTCTCAGAAGGGAAAATGAAGACCATCTTTAATGCGTTCAGCCTTGGTTT
>JAWWMJ010000116.1:307172-317837 GCA_035047045.1 Vireo griseus
TGTGCTATCCAATCTCTATCATTGTTACAAACTCCTATGCTTGGCAAAAATGTATAAAACCAAGGCTGAACGCATTATAAATATGGTCTTCATTTTCCCTTCTGAGAAATCTGTGTCCTGTGTGTCTTTTCGGCGCGAAGACCCCGGCAATCAACCAGACAAACTTCGCTGGTATATACAGGACAAGGTTGTGTCTAAGGACAGCATGTCCTACCATAATGATAGACGGGTTAATCATAAATGAAACTCAGTTTAATTTGTGTGTTTGTAGTTTCATCAAAATTGAAGGATACAACTTTTTCTATCAGGCACTTGTGTTATTGCACCAGCACATAAAGGCGAACCTGGCTATTGTGCAAGAAAAATTGCCTGTGCTTATAGGGATGAATTTGACTTTAGTTGTATAATTACTGAAGCATTTTGAATTAAGAGAAATTAAAGACGAAGGGAAAAAGACCCTGATCACAGTACATCATGATACAGAAACAATCGAGAGTTTTTAAATGATTTGAAGAACACCTGTCTCATCATTGGTGGGATGTGCTTTTTGGATGGTCACCGACAGCAATCGGCCTACTTAATGCATTGGTTCACCCAATTATAGTACTACTCATTTTAGTAGGTGTAAGTTTGATTTTACCAGTTGTGATTTTAATTTGGATTTGGAGGATGTTGCAGTGAGTGACAGCCTTGACATCACTATCAAAGGCATATGGCCTAGTCTTGAGGGACACTGGCCGTATGTCTTAGATGGATGAGGAAGACTGTGTATTGAGTAAAGGAATTTACTCATCTAGAAGAAGTGGGGAATGAAACACTAGTTTTAGTGGACTTTAAGGATTTCTTTATAAAATTAAGGTTTGAGTTAAGGGAAAGGGGTTTAGTTAGAATTAATCAGGGTAGGTAGCTGTACAGATAATCTCTACTGAAAATAATTAGAGTTAGTGATTAATTAAGAGAAAATGGACTTAGATAGCAATCTCAGATTTGGAAAACTGATTACTTGTCATCTATATTTGCTTAGTTGTGCCTGCAACTAGAAATAAGACAACTGACAAATGGACCTAAAGAAATCATAAACAATTGATAATTAGTGCACCTAGAAGCCCATTCAAGGGTCACAGATAAAAGGGATTGGAGTTATACCAAGAATCATTAATATCAAAGTTGAAAAGTTTAACATGAGGAAGACGTATTTTATTTCATCATTTTGTGCCCACTTCCCAATAAAAAGACCACTCACCCGAAACAAGGAACTCACTATGCATGTTTAATAAGTATTCAAGTTAATTTCAATACAAAGCGGGGAAAGGGAGGTGTTATTGTAATTACATAATGGATATTCAATACTTTTGTAGATAAATAGACTTTGGAGTGATCTGTAACTTTGCAGCATGATCTGGAGGTGACTCCCGTGCTGCCCGATGTCGAATAAACATACCACTTTCTAATTTTAAAGGTTGGAGAGTTTTTGTCTGGTGCGAGTTGGATATCAATATTAGATTGATATTCATATTTATTAAATCATATATCTCTATAACTTCCAGAAAAATTCTTCCACTTAGACCCCCCCTTGTCCATATTCCCATAGCAACACTAACAAGTCCTTGTGGACTTCCTCTTGCGACAGGGTGTCCTGACTAATCGTCCTTTTGCTCCAGAGGTTTAGGTCATGTCGTTCTGCTCGTTCCATGTTTGCCTCTTGTTCTTGCCTTGGACTTTTATCTGTCCCACGGTTTCTGCTGAACCAAGGCTAGGAGATCCACACAGTTATCAGCTTCCATTGCTGTCTGGCTCCCAACATTGGCCCTGGATTAAAAAGTGTTCATAATTTTAATTCTAATTCTTGTTTATATACTATTGTTAGATATATACTGTTGTTAGACATATATTATTAGTAGATATTTAGAATATTTATAAGTCTCAACAAGGTAGAGGCCTTGTCAAGCCTCTAAAGGGGGGGAGTGATGCCTTAGGTTTTAACTTTTATATTTTTTCAAATCCTGTACTGCCTAGCGTAACTCTGAAGTTTGTTGTAGCTCGTTAGCTGCCTCTCCCTTATGCTAAGATAGACATAACAAAACCTGTCTAGCTTTCTCTTCAAGGAAACTCAGACTGCCCTAGGCCCAAAATGTGTAAACCAACATCTTGGAGAGGGGGGAAAGCTTGGGGAAGTTACATCATTAGTTAAAATTTTAACTGGAGATTTTATGCTGATATAAAAATGGACCAAACCTATAAAAGTGTGAAGAACTCATGACCTGTTGTCCATCTTGGGATCCACTGAGGCAGAGGAGCCTCTGGACCTCCAGGGTGTACCTTCGAAGGCCTTTCAAATAAATACCTCCCTTTATTCCTTTATTCCTATCTAGTTTCTCTTTTTAGGTAGCCGTTTAAGGCATCACTGGACAAGGAATTGCTAGAAGCGGTATTAGTTGTGCCAAGCAGCTCCCTTGATGCACAGTGCAAGGGGGGTTAAGAGTCGAAACCATAATTTTGATTTCCCCTCTATAATCTGCATCAATAATTGCCAGTAAAATAAACAGTCCAGTTTCAGTGGTAGAAGAACGACCCAATAATAAAGCATGAGTTTGAAATGGTAGTGGACCAAAACCAGCAGTAGGTAATAGATTGAACAGAAACATCTTTTAAGACTGTGGTAGAGCTGATGACCACTTCCAGGCTGGCGGAGCCTGGGGTCCCCCTTTGCCAGACCTGAGTTTGCATTGAGGGTTGGCTGAATTGGGCCCTGTTAGGTTGAGGGGCACTGGCCTGTCCGCCCCTGTTCAAGTTTCCCTGCTTTTGGAGTGCATTGCCATCCTGATGCCAGAATGATTTTTTACTTTTTCTTTTATACCCCTCTTGCATACTCTTTTATATAGTTTTATGTGTTCTTAGTACTTTTAGCCTACATACTTGTAACTTTCCAAGTCTGATAACTTAGCTGAGACCCAGTGTACTGTTAAACCAGGAGAGAAAAGAGTCTGGAAGCCCCAGACACCCAAGTCCTCTCCAAAACATATTTTTGTAAACTAAGATAAGCCCATCAAGAGGAGAAGGTTCCTCAGAACAGGAGGTTCACTCGAGCCTCTCATTGGGAGATCTTTGATAAATATGTTAATTTTGCAAAGTCTGTAATTGTGTGTATTTTGGTGTGAAAAGTGGTGCATGCATTTTCGGGGCATTCCACCTGGACGAAGTGCTGTACCCCAGGATCCTGAAATAAAAACCGAGGTAAAATCTCCTTTTCCCCATATCCATGTTTTGGTTTTAATTTTAAGACCAAGGAAAGGCATCATCCTTGTCATGATTAGTGTGGCATTGGTTACTCCAATGAAAGCCTTTTTCTGCAGCGAGGAGAGGGTTTATTTGTTTTTTTACTAGTTTTCTACCCCTTTGGGCATTGTTTCCGAACATGCCCCTCATCTCCGCATGCAAAGCACTTAACAGTTGCTTTAGTTACTTGCAATTGATAGCAATTAGTTTTGCTTTATATTGTTCTAAGCCAATATTAGCACATGCTTTGATGTAATCAGCAAGCTCAACGTCATGTGGTTGCGTATCAGATCTAAGGCTTTTTTACAGTCATTTTTATCATTCTCATAAGTGAGGGATTTTAAAACAGCATCAGCTGCCACTTGCATTTCAATTTGCCGTCTGAGCGCCTGTTGCAGATAGTCGATAAAAGTGATATATGGCTCCTGGGCACCCTGATGAATGGCCGCAAATCCTGGCTCCAGATTTTTTGTATCAGATACTTTTCTTAGAGTATGCAATGCTATAGTTGTTATTTGGTCCCAGGCCTGTGGTTGTAATTGCACCTCGGCACGTGCAGTAGCATACATGCCAATCCCTGAGAGCTGGGGTGTCATGATATTAAGTGAGGGATTTTGACTACCATTGTTCAATGCCTGGGTTTGAGCCAAATCTACAAATTTCATCCACCACACAGAGTGCTCTCCCCGCATTAAAACTGTTTTAAAAAGAGATCTCCAGCTCACTGGTAACATGGTATGCGATTCAGCAATAGCATCTAATAAATTCACAGTAAAGGAGGAATGCAAGCCATTTTCCTTAACCGATTTCCTTAGTTCTTTAACCATTTCATAAGACAACTGTTCATGATGTGGATTTTGATTGTGATATATTACAAGCATAGTTTGTAAAAATTCAGTATCTCCCTCTTGTAAAGCTCACCTGCGGCAGCTATGTATGAACCTTTCTGGCTTGAGTTCAGTGGGTGACGTCCTCATAATCATTAGAAGAGTGAGACGTGGCATAAAGAGGAGAGTGAGTGGGTAAAATGGTTGCAGCTGCCTTTTGGCGTGCTGACAATAATATTTCTTCTGCACTTTGAGCAGTGGCTGCCATAACACATGCTGGGGTCAGAGGAATGTATAAATCTGGTTCTTGGTCAGGATCAGCTGGCTCCGAATCAAACGGGTCTTGGCATTCTGGATCATCCTCCTCAGGAGAGGATAGTGGTGGGTCCAAGGGGACATGGTCCATTTCCTTAAATTGTTGTAAGGCAGAATGGATGACACAACAAGTCACAATATCATCGGGGTGAGCATCATGGTGAGTAACCTGATGAGTTTGTAAGCATTCCCTGATTTTTGCCACTGAATGAGTTCATAAGAACTGTCAGAGGGGTATCAGGGGCAGTTCTGTCAAATCCAAATGAGCAAAGATATAAGTTTCTGAGGTATTACTTTAAATCCTTGCTCCCTGGTAATGCACAATAGACAGTCTTTATGGAGTCTTTAAGATTTGGTTGCACTTTGCCCAGTAATTAAAGAGAAATTACTATCTTGGCTAACCTTGTTCTATAGCTGAGATGAGAGGAGATCCTTGGTGATCTTTCAGGCACAATGGGATGGTTCGGCCAGGGTGTACCACAGGACTGGATAACCGCAGCAGTTGTCACCTCACGTTGAGCACCATTTGTGATACATGAAGGGATGAGAGACATCAACAGAGATGCGGGTGAATCTAAGATTTTATCCACAAGCATCAGTATATGCTGAGGAGGCCCAGCTTGAGGCTAGGGCTGCTGGGCAAGCTGAAACCCCCAGACCCGAAGGACGCTGGTGGGACTGATGCCTTAAATGGCTACCTAGAAACAGAGACTAGACAGGTATAAAGGAAAAAAGGTGGTATTTATCTGAAAGGCCTTCAAAGGTACACTTTTGGGTTCCAGAGGGTTAGAGAGGTTTTGTTATGTCTATCTTAGCATAGAGAACTGCACTTAACAAGCTACAGGAAACTTCAGAGTTACACTAGCAGTACAGGATTTGAAAAATATAAAAGTTAAAACCTAAGGCATCAGGACAGTACTGAACTTTAGTTCAAACCCCCTTGTTAGCCCTGGCAAGGAGAAAGCCTTCCCCATAAACGTTGTTCATGTTTACTTACCACCCCCTGTTAATTCCAGTTGTCAATCCTCATCTTTCTCTGCCCCCTTTTCTTTTCCCTAGAAGGGTTTTGCTCTGAGAGTTCTCCCTTCCTGGTTATTCCTGGTCCCTCCTCCCAAGTTCCTCCTTCCTTGCTCCCTCATTGGGCTATGTGCCCTGACCTAGCCTGTTGTCCTCCCCTTTACCCCTTTCCTACTGGTTGTTCATTCTGGTTAAAACCCCGGAACCCTCAGTTCGAACCCCAGTTTGCTGCGGGGGCTCCACTTGGAATAAACCCTCAGAAAACCACCTCCAGCTTCTTTGCCTCTGGCTTGCGTGAGGCAGTTAAACACCCTGCGTGCCTGTAAGTGCCTGTGTGCTACCAGCACTGAGTGAATCAGTGTGTCTGCCAGCGATTGTGCCAGGGTACCCCCCATGGCCAAGGGCATTCTTTGGGAAGGACGTGATGCTGATCCACCTGCCACCACAGTCAACTCACGTTAGCTTACGCCCAATGTGGGACCCTTAGTGGGCTCCCTGGAGAGTATCCTTGACCATCAGAGCAGTCAGGAATCTGCCTTCAGGTAGCCGGTACCCTGAGGGAGAGCCTGAGTTTTATCAGGTCGCTTCCAAAGGACGGTAGATAACATTCCAAAGGGTCGGAGGGCCTGCCAAAGCCAGAGGACCACCCTTGAGAGTCTTTGCTAGATCCGAGAACTGAGGAGTCAGAAGACTAGAGTTGTGCCAATGCTGGGTGAGTGAACTTGTTAGAGCTTGAGATGTCTCCCAGGTCTCCCTTCTCTTTTCTGTCTCTCCGTTTCCTCTTAGGGGGCGGGTGAAGTTCTGAGAAAGATGAGTGCTCAGATGGCTCATTCCCAGAAAGAGGTTTTTACCCAAGTTGCAGGATCCCTAAAAGAGGGGAAGTTTCAGTTTTTGGAAAGGCTACTTATGTGTTTTGTTAGATAGATTTCTGAGTTTTTCCCGGGGGTCACTGTAGACTCTGTAAACTCTCCATTTTAAGGACAAATGGGGACACCTCTGTGGAGAGGGTCTTCCCCTTGTTAATTTTGATTTATAAAGTAGCCAAGGGGTTGGGAATGCTTTAAAAGTTGCAGACAGTTTGGACTCTGCTACGGGTAGTTCCCCAGCTGAGGTTTCATCTTTCCCTCTTTCCCCTCCCTGTGTTCCTCATCCCCCTAATCCTTTTCAGGGAAGTTTGGACTGTATAACCTACCATTCGGTGCAAGAGAGTTGCTGTTCCCCTGACACCCTCCAACCATCTCTGTCCCCTGCTCGAGATGGCCCACATGCAGCCATCATGAGCTCTCCTTCAAACCCCTTCCTTGCTCCCTCTAACCTAGTTAGTTCTATTCCAGTTTCTGGTGCACAAGATGGTGGCAAACACGTGGCCCAGTCCGCCATTTTGTTGTCCCCTTTGTCCTTCAGTTTTCCTGCGAAAACCCCTTGCTCCACCCAGTTCCCTCCCACTGCGTCGCAGGACAGTACTACATCAGTCCCTTCCCCCACAGTGATGGGTGTGTCTGTGCTAGGTCCCTCTCCTGTCATCAAGAATCCCCTTTTGGTTTTAGGACCCGCCCTGGGACACCCCCTCCTTCCCTGTTCCCACACAGCCACTTTGGTTCCCAGGTTTCCGATTCCAGAAGTGAGAATGAGGAAGCAATCTGTAATTGGCCTATCGTGGTGCCAGTTTTTACAATAGAGGGGGGAATGCAAGCTGGGAACCTTTTTTGTATGCTCCAAGAACATTGCAAAGCGGGGAAGGAATTTGGTAAGGAGTCAGCATACTTTAAAGGCCTAGTACAGGCGACCTTCTCTACAAAGGTGCTAGTCTCTTCTGATTTGAAAACCATTGCGACAAGTCTCCTAACCCCAACAGAATTTCTACTCTGGGAGAGGATATGGAAGTAGTTGTTGCGGGATCTCCCCCAGGTTTATGAGAGGGACCCCAACAGCATCCACTTGACGCTGGACCACCTTTGTAGGGAAGGTAACCTCGAAAAGCCCCAGGACCAGGCCCAGCATCTGCTGCAGCCAGTCCTGGACAATATCAAAAGAGCGGCCAAAAGAGCTCTGTTCCTGATGCCTAGTGGCATCATCCCTATGACAACCTTCACTAATGTGATGCAGGAGCTTGACGAATCATTCATCAAATTTGTTGATCGCTTAAGGGAGGCAGTGACCAGGCAGGTAGAGGGGGTGGATGCCCAGCGGCAGTTGTGCTTGATGGCAAGGTCTAACACTAATGAGACCTGCCAAAGGATTTTGAGAGCCCTTCTGCTGGATCCACCTCCAACCCTTGACCAAATGGTCGAGGCCTGCATGTCACTAGCTGCCATGGAATAATCTACCGTTAAATGAAAGGCTCCTAGGGAGATGGTAGGAGCAGTTGCAGGCCCTAAGGATGCGAGGGAAAAGCCTCGTTGTTTTAACTGCAGAAGATTTAGACATTTAGCTATGAGCTGCCCTGTGGTGTTCCCCACCCCCTTTTACTGGCCAAACCCTGGCCACTCCCTCGAGGTCCTCCTATTGGTCTCTCAGGGACCCCGATTCCACCCCTCCCCCGGGTCCTGATAAAACCCCAAAACCTCTGCCTCCCTTTACCTCTGCCCCTGGACATCTGGATAGCAGCATGTGAATAAAGATCTTCCGTGCTCTCCTTGCGGAAGTCTCTTCTCATCCCCTTTGTCACTGCCGCTGCGTTGTTGTGGAGAGCAAAAGATGCCTGAGCTAGCCTGAAACCTCCCTGGCCAGTGAGAGCCCTGTGACCATGCCTTCAGAAGGAAAGCATGGAGCACGTGGGCCAACCGGGGCTGGGCAGAGACGCTCTCTGGCACTTGTTGCTCATTGCGTCTTGCAACAGTAGCCAGCAAATGCAACACTGCCCTAGCTCACACAACCAAAATAAACCCCCCAAGCCTGTTTCACCAGGATGTTCCACCTGCAAACAGTATCAGCAGTCCGGTTTTATATTATGGGGCAGGGGCCTACTGAGCCAATGGGGGACTAGGTTGAAAATCCCACCATCGTCACTGGATTTCTTGTCAGGGCCACTGTGGAGGGTGACACCCCACGGTTGACATGGAACACTGACCGTCCCGTGCGGGTGGACCAGTGGCCCTTGTTGGCAGAAAACCTACGCGCTCATGAATCCCTCTTGGTGATGCCTTAAATGGCTACCTAGAAACAGACTAGACAGGAATAAAGGAAAAAGGTGGTATTTACCTGAAAGGCCTTCAGGTGTACACTTTTGGGCTCCAGAGGGTCCTGCCTCAGTGGATCCCAAAATGGACAACTTGTCACAAGTTCTTCACACTTTTATATCAGCATAAATCCACCAACCAGAATCCAGTCAATTATGTAATTTCCCCAAGCTTGTCCCCCTCTCCCCAAGATGATGGTTTACAGTTCTTGTTCTGGGTGTCCTTGGAGAGCAAGTTAGAGAGTTTTTGTTATGTCTATCTTAGCATAGAGAACAGCACTTAACAAGCTACAGGAAGCTTTAGAGTTACACTAGCAGTACAGGATTTGAAAAATATAAAAGTTAAAACCTAAGGCATTATTCCCCCCCTTTAGAGTCTTGACAAGGCCTCTACCTTGTTGAGACTCTAAATATTCTAAATATCTACTAATAACAATATCTAACCATATACATCTAATAATAATATATAAACAAGAATTAGAACTATGATTGCTATGAACAATTTTCAATCCAGGACCAGTTTGGTAACTGTGAAATCAGGCATGGAAGACATATACTAATTTTGGTTCCAAACCTGAGTCCGGGTTACCAACTGTGTGAATAACAAGAAAAAGAAAAGAATCATTTAAATTACATCATCTTCGTTTGTATCAGTCTCTGTTTACCCAGTCATATCAGGAACAGAAGCCTTCTTAACTCTGGAGTAGTGAATCCAGGGTCCTTTGCCAGCAACACTGACTGCGGTGAGGGGAGTCAGCAAAATCTGGAATGGTCCTCTCCACTTGACCTGTAGAGGATCAGTGCCCCACCACTTAACATAGACCCAGTCTCCAGGCTGGAAAGGATGTGCAGCTGTGTCCAGTCCTATGGGTCTGGATAACACGATGTAATTCTGGAGCTTCTGCAAAGTGGAACCTAAAGCCATTAGATACCTCTGCCAATCAAACTTCCCCCTCATATGAATGTCACCTGGAATATGTGGAATTTGATATGGCCTACCATACAATATTTCATAGGGACTGATGTTATCCCTTCACCTTGGTTATATACAGATCCTCTGTAAAGCTATAGGCAAAGTCTGAATCCAGGTCATAGATGTCTCTTGTCAAATTTTGCTAATTTGTGCTTTAAGGGTTCCATTCATACGTTCTACTTTACCACTGTGGGAGTAGGTAAACCTGCAACAGCCCTACCGTGGAGGGAGGCCTGCTGAGAGATAAGAAGGATTACTCAATCGTCCGCTAGACCCCTAGATAAGAAAGTAACTTTCTGGTTGTGGTGAGGAAAAAGGGACCCCACAATCCTCTGGGAGATTTTATGTAGATCTGTTGTAACCCATTGGCTTGCACCTCCTCACAACCACCTCTGTATCCCTATAAGAACCCCTGTGTTTTCCCCAGACCCCAGGGACGTTCCGTCCCTGCCTACCTTCGCTGGGTGCTTTGATAATAAAGCTACCTCTTGCAGAATTGCCAAATGGGTCCCTCGTCTCTCCTCCCCGAGCTGCCCTGGGGACAGCCTCGCACGGCAAGAGCTGAAATCACTGAGCTGAATATCACTAAGAGCTGACAGCCTGCTGAGGCAGGCGTCCTGCTGAGATGCCCCCAGCAGTCGAGGGAAGGCCACTGACCCCCTGGAAGGCTTTCTCCAATGAGATTCCCTCTCTGGGATGGTCTCGGCTTCCTGGGCCTGAGCTACAGACCCCAGACCAGCTGCTAGATACCACTTGCTTGGGATCTGTAAGGTGTGTACAGATCCCAAGCGATTCCCGAAATTTGGCTAACTTCTTGAATTACATTTGCAACAAAATGTCGTCTCCTGTCTGAGGACATACCCAAAGGAATCCCAAACCTTGGTATTATATGATTAAGCAGGACTTTCACTTCTTTCGCTGCATTAGTGTGAGAGGGGTATGCTTCCGACCATCCGCTGAAGGGGTCAACTAACACAAATATGTACCTGTATCCTTCTTTGCGTGGTAACTCAGCAAAATCTACTTGCCAGTAATCTCCAGGAAGTTCCCCTGCCTTTGTTACTCCTAACACAACTCTT
>JAWWMJ010000116.1:319766-332944 GCA_035047045.1 Vireo griseus
ATTTGCCCTTGAGCTTTCTCTCCTTAGGGTATCCTTTATAATATGGTTGTAAAGTCAGGGCTTCTGTAAGGGCCGCAACATCTGGACTCCAGTGTCAACTAAAAGAGTAATTAGTGCCTGTTTGGGACCAACTCTAACTGTTATTAATAAGTCCTCAGTGTGATGATTTCTGGTGAGCGTCTGGAGATCAATCCAATCTCCCCTCCTGCCTTTATGCTCACCCATTAAAGGCGGGGATTTTAGTTTTCCTGATTCTGAAGCTGTTTTGGTTCTACTCCCTGAACTTGTAATTACTTTGGCTCATTACCTAAACTTTCAGGAGGAGATATCATTGGCACAACACCCGGAAGCTGTGAAGGGAGAGGTGATGCAGTAGGGTGAACAGTAGAGGGGTTTGTTACAATGGGCTTGGAACCGTGCCATTGAGAAACGATCTTGATAAGTTTTTCAATTGGGAACCCATCCATAAGGTCTTTTGGGACTCCTTTCTTTACCCCAGGAGTCCACCAGTACTGATGGTTGGTCATCTGTTTACCTTTTTCTGGTTTGTCATTAGGAGTAGCAATGTTTCTAACACCCTTTGTTTTTTCTACTTTTTCTTCTGGGGTCTTTACGGGTCCATACTTTCTATTATTAATTTAACAACTCCTCTGCAACTTCGCTCCAAGTATAAATTTTCCGGTTATTAGCAGGAGAGTACTGGGGAGAGCTAGATTGTGAACCTGGCAGCCAAGAAGATTTATATGGAGTGAGGCCAGGGTCAGTAGAGCCAGATTGGTTGCCAGGGCTCCCAAGCACTCCGTCAAGTCTATCTAAAGGGCTTATAGGTGATATGGTTTTTTGAAGGAGAATTGCTGTAGATTTTAGTGTCTCTGGGAGACCTCATATTAAGTGGGTCATAATTTCTGACATTACAGGTAATTGCATTGGCAATTCATAGCCAGAGATTAATTTTTACTCATGTATCATTTGTAAGCAGGCAACTTTGTGAATGTTTTCGAGTAATTGGTATGAGGTACCAACTAAAGCTACAGGGTCCCCTCTTTCTAAGGGGTTTAGGCCCCCTGCCCAATATGCTGCTCCCTGTGTAAGCGACCATGGGCTACGTCTGTCTCCTGTTGTCAAGAAGACTCCATGACCCCAATAGCTACTAGCCTCTTGTTCTGATAATAAAATTTGATCTCCACCAGTGAGAGACATGTGAAATACATATTCCATTTCTGATTCCTGGGGAAGATATCCGTACTCCTTTTTCAGCTTTGCCAATTCGGTAGCAGTATAAGGGATTTCTTTAGTTGTTATATGTGGATCAAAGTCCTCATCATTAATATAATTATATTCTGTTTTAATTAAAGGTTTGAGGCTAGGGCAGCAGTGTTCCGCACAATTTTTCATCAGTTAGCTCTTTTTGTGGTTACAATTGGCTAATATGAGGGGTCTCTTTCTCATCTGTTTCATGTGGTGTGTCAACATGCTTGAAATTTTTGGCCCGTTCCTCTCAGGGCAGCTTGTAAGAAATGGATTTCATTTCTTGATTCGTCTAATTGTGTCTGTAGGATCCCAACTAAGTTTTGTAAAGATTCAATAATTGAATTTTTTTCATTTCCTCTCTTAAAGTGAGATTCAACAGCCACCATGAGGTAGGCACCCAAAACTTAGCAGAGTATAATCTTATTTTTGCCCAGTCTAAACTTTGATTCATGTTGTAAAGAACAGATCCTATCAATTACATTTTCCAAATTAAACCAGTTATTGTTCGCCCACTCCTCCCACCCTGAGGAGGGTCTAGCACTATATTTAGCCAATAGGGCGTAAAATGCAGCTTTATGTGTTGCACTGAGATTTTCAGCCTTTTTTTCTTTTTTTTTTTTTTTTTTTAAAGGGACAAGCAAAACCACTACAGAGAGGTATAACTTAATTACTGAAACATACACCACTTGGCTGTGTTTTCCCTTCGCTTCCCTGAGTGGGTGAAGAGACCGAAACCACTTGGGAGATCCTACCTTAGGTGTAAATTTCACGGTTCCTTCTTCTGCACCAAGTAGTTAGGATTCATACAAATAACAAAACACAAAACAGTCCCGACTTTTACACCAAGAGATCTTTTGTGAAAATCTGAAGACAGAGCCCTCAAATGAGTGTAGGGGTACTTTTCACCTAGACGTGTGCAATTTGCGGGAAATCCGAACTTGCTCCCCTTGCTTTCTAACCACACTCACCAAAGTGGCGGGCTAGGTGCGGCTGGAGCAAAGGTCCTTCCCCTAATACAGACTACACACAACCTGCATCCCCTTCTGTCTATCCTATCCTGTCCGTGACACCAATTTAATGTCACGATCCACAAGGCAGGATTCGTGATAGGTTCTTTTAATTCCCGGGTGCAAAAGACAAACAGCAAGGGACTCAAGTTTTACTCAAAAAAACAATGCACTTTTATTAAGTGCCAACATCAGCTTTATGCAACAGAGGGGAGAGAGAGAAAAGATATAAAAAGGACAGTGAGGAAAAAGAGGGGGAAGGGAATATAGCTACCAACAGAGTGGGACAAGATCCTCATGGTCCTGCCAATAGATCTGTCTTCTTCTGTGGGGAGATCTCAGAGTCACTTTAGAAAGTCACCTCTTTATAGTCTTTTTCAAAGCGAGTGGCTTCTGGCCAAATAGGTGGGGAGAGTTTGTAGTGAAAACTGTTGCTTCGGATTGCTTAGGAAAGCAGGTGTCTGTGGGCAGAACAATCCACTATCAATCTCTGTCTGCTGGGGGCAGTGTACCGTGGTGGTACAACCAGCACCTGCTAACAACCACTTGGCAAGCATCCACCTCGACCAGGTCAGAACTCCAGTCAGGGTCTCCAAAGGGTCTTGCGATGTACGTGAGGCAAATAACAGGATCTTTGGACCGTCTCTTACAAAGGGGAAGGAAACAGCCATCTTTGACATGAAAACTGTGGCAGATCAAAATTCCTATTAATTTTTAACCTGTTGCAATGTACTTGGACAGCATATGCTGTCATTCCTTTCCTCTCTACCCTCCCCAGCTGTCTTTCTTTAGATCCAAAAATTACTACTTCAAACTGGAATTCGACTAAAAAAATGAGAGTTCTGTCACTGTCATGATCAAGTCCATTATGAAATACAACTTGCCACAGCCCATATTTTGAGATAAATTGTCTCTGCCTGTCTTTTCCAGTAGGTTTCAAATGGGTGACAGATTATGATTTTGTATTATTATGTTCTGTGCTACTAGTGCTGTCCTGTCAGATTTAAAGAATAAAACTTCAAATTTATGTTGAATAAGGTAATCATTGCTGAGGACCAAAATGGGAAGCTCGAGTTAGTGATGAATATAGTGCATATCTTAAGCATTATGTCCTTTGTTTTCTGAGCAGACTGCTCATGAATGGCTTCAGTATAGGTAGCTCAAGAACGGGGGTTTTCTTGATTAATTTTTTTGAGCTCTTTATCCCAAAGACTAACGTAATAGTTCTAGCCGTAACTATTCAGGTTGTGAAAATTATTCCGTTTTTGAAATAAGTTTATCCATTGAACTGTGGAGCTTCACAGAAGGGATACTCTTGCATTTTGCTATCTGTCCCAACCGTGTTCCTTCCCTTTTCCATGCTACCTCTGCAATTTGCCAATCTTCTCACTAAATCAGATGAAGAGACTGAACATTAGTTTTCAGACAGGTCATATTCTCATCTAGTTGACTACACAAATGCTATTGAGGCATCAAGAGATATTGCAGCAATGGGATGAAAAAATAAATACTTTGTCTTCAGCAGCAGTTCATGCTTTCTTGGACTTCATTGTTCAGTTTAGCCCTCAAATGACAAAAAATTTAGACATGAGGGAGAGTATATCTTCTCAAGTTTCATGTCTTTTACAAGGTTAGAATGAGATGTGTGTCCATTTGAAAGGCCAATAAAACTGAAATTAATCTCTCCAAGAATAGCTGAAGTGTTGTGCACAGAAAGTAGTGGTTCAAAAGAGATGCTTATGCCTTGAAAGTAATTATACACTGAGGTAATTTTGTCTTCAATTTGTTTTCCTGTTCCACCTCCCTCCTGGTATTTCTCTCTGCCACTTTAAGTATCTCTAAGAAAAGATATCTGAGTTTATATATATATATAAAACATGAGTCTTTTTCTCGGTATTGAGATAACTGCTCAGAGCAATCATTCAGCTATTCTCACTTCGTGACTGCTATGTAAATGTTAGAAGCAAGCATACTTTTTGCCAATGGTGCTATGCAACATGAAGATCATTGCACATATAATTTATACCAGCAGACTACTCAATTTGCTTTGCCTAATCTTACAAATGACCTAAACTGACTTTCAAAGTTTTTCCAAGTTCCATATTTGCTTTAGTATGTCCATCTCAGGCTATACATCTGTTGACAATTATTTCTTCTCATTCTTATTTTAAAAGTAGACCTGAACCTTGTATGTTTTACAGGTTTCAAGTTGTATTTTTATTATGCTGACATGTAAATTTTGTGAGGATGATTAATGAGACCTGGAGATAATTGCTCTCAATAACTTCCCATGATGTCAGTAAGCACAAAGTATTTTTCAGTATGTCATCTGTGATTTCTGAGAATTTTGGTGGGTTGACCCTGTCTGGGTGCCAGACTCAACCCAAAACTGCTCTATCACTCCCCTGCTCAGCTGGGCAGGAGAGACGAAGTATAACAAAAGGATCATGGGGCAAGATAAGTAGAGGGAGAGATCACTCATCAATTACCGTCATGGGTAAAACAGACTTGACTTGGGGAATAAAAATTAATTTAATATCAATCAAATTAGAGTGGGATAATGAGAAATAAAAAACTCTTAAAAAGAGTTTCCCCCACCCCTCCCTTCTTCCCAGACTCAATTCCTGAATTCTCTACCTCCTCCTCACTCCAGCAGCATAGGGGAACGAGGAATGGAGGTTGTCATCAGTTCATCACATGTTCTTTCTGCTGCTCCTTCCTCCTCAGGGGGAGGACTCTTCATACTCTTCTGCTCCAGCATGGGGTTCCTCCCACAGGAAACAGTCCTTCACAAACTTCTCCAACATGAGTCCTTCCCACAGACTCCAGCATGGGTCCCTCTAATGGAGTGCAGTCCTTCAGGCACAGTCTGCTCCATCATGGGCTCCCCCACAGGGTCAACAAGTCCTGCCAGCAAACCTGTTCCAGCATAGGCTCCTCTTCCCACAGGTCCTGCCACGATCCTGCTCCATTGCAAGCCTCCCATGGGGTAACAACCTTCTTCAGGCATCCACCTGCCCTGGTGTGGGGTCCTACATGGGCTGCAGGTGGATCTCTGCTCCAGAGATGCAACTTTGGAAAGTCTTTTTGGACTGTAACAAGAGTTTTCACAGTCATTTCTCAAAAGACAGTTTCTCAGAAATATTTTGTTTTGTCTTAGATACTGTTCTTGCACGTTTTTTTAATATTTAACTGTTTCTACTCTTGCAAGAGACTGTAATGTTATGGTTAATGGTTTAAAAATTGTTATGAAGTGTAGCGTCGCGCGGTCCAGTGATATGGGAGGATGCTACTATCCAAAAGTGGCTCCAGCTGAGAGGGCACTCCAATTGGCAGCAGACACACCATACACACTCACACACGTGGTCGCTAAGCTCTGGATAGCAGGCAGGCAGATGAAGACACAAGAGGAGCTTTGGTATAGCAGTCCAGTGCTGGTTTATTCACCCTGACACCAGAAGAACCAGTGAACAAAAAGCCCAGAACAATGGAATGACCAGGGTTCAAATACAGGGAAGAAAAGGGACGGAGAGAGCATCAGAGTCCAGTGGGCTGAGGGCACAGGGGTGGAGCAAAGTCAGGTCTAAGGTCTAGGCACGAGCCATAGAAGGGAAAAAGGGACAGGGAAAGCTGACAGGCTAACTTGGGGTGCAGAGAACTGAGGAACATTACATAATGTGGCAAAGCATCCTAGGGGCAGGCTTTTCTCTATGCTTAATATTCTGCTTCAGGGGCTTCCTTCCAGGACATTGCAATGGTGGGTTCCTGGGTCTCCACAATGAAGGACTTTTTGCCCATTATGGCAAAACTGTATGTAGAAATATAGTTGAAAAAGTGTGGTAGTGTGGTTCATAGAATAAATGTAGCTTGCAGTTTGGCAGTCCATATAAGAACAACTGTATTGGGTTTGTGTGGCCAGGTTTTGGTAGCGGGGGGGCTACAGGAATGACTTGTGTGAGAAGTGCTGAGAACTTCCTCCATGTCCAGCAGAGTCAATGTCAGCTGGCTCCAGGACAGACCCGCTGCTGGCCAAGGCCGAGCCAATCAGAAATGGTGGTAATGCTTTTGTGATAACATATTTAAGAAGGGAGAGAAAACTGCATGAGAGCAATTGCAGCCAGAGAGGAGTAAGAATATGTGAGAGAAACAACTCTTCAGACACCAAGGTCAGCGAAGGAAGGGGGAGGAGGTGCTCCAGGTGCTGGAGCAGAGTCCCCTGCAGCCTGTGGTAAAGACCATGGTGAAGTAGCTGTGCCCCTGCAGACCATGGAGGTCTTTTAACGACATATAAACAACACTTTATATCTCACAGTTCTTGATATCTTGCTGGTTTGTTTTGCATCTCTCCTGAAGTTTCCCTTCTTTTCAAAGAGCAGAGACCAAGTGTCAAAACTAATAGGGGATGAGTCTGTTTTCTCTTTCATGTTTCAGTACAGGAATGGTAGTTGACTAGTGATGCTAGTGTATGAAGGCCAGAGAACCATTTAGAGAATGCAGTAAGCCTCTTTTTCTATTTGCTTTCAGGTGGAAATGGAAATATTTTACTGCCTTCCATTCTTCACAGGGTTACACATCATTTTGGAATGATTGCATCTCCTCGGGATTGCGTGGCTGTATGTTAATTGAATTGGCGTTGCGAGGGCGTCTTCAGTTAGAGGCTTGCGGAATGAGGCGCAAAAGTCTATTGACAAGAAAGGTAAGTGGAGGAAAATGGTCACATTTACTTTTGTGTCATGCTTCAGGCAATACAGTAGCTATAAATTAAGGGTGCTTGCAAAAAACATACTTTTTTTTCTTTATATGGGTGTTGGAGGTTATGATTTTTCCTTTTTTTCTTTCTCTTAGGGAATTTTCTCCCATCTGTTGCTAAGGGACAATAACAACCAGTACTTAGGAGAGACAAAAGATGTAGCCAAGGGGGAGGGTGAGGAGTGCAGCTGGCTGCACTGTCATAGTTGGGGAGATTTCTCTTGGGAAGGGCAGAGATACCTCGTGATTTTGGCTGGGGGGTGAGGGGCTGGGCTCAGCTTCTCTCTTCCTCTTGAGATCTGAGGGGAGACAGGCTATGGTCGCTGTGAGAAGAATTCGCCACCACTGAGGGGTTCCATCTCCTGCTCTCTTCTCCTACCATGAGTGAAACTCTGCTCATAAGAGCGGCCATTGGACTGGGACCTTATTAACACCATACCTCCCTAGAAAGGACCCTCACCATCTACTCCGGTGCCTCAGGGGAAAACCTGGGACCCCAAGCCTCTCGCCCCTCCGAGGGACCCTCTCCTGGCCGTGTTCAGGAGCCCAGCTGCCACTGCCCAGCCCTGCCATTTCTTTGCCATTGCTATGGGTTTTTTGCTACACTGTAACCCCTCTCCCTGCCTGCTTGGACACCCTGCGGCTCCTGCTACCGCTGTGGAGTTTCTGATACATTTAGTTTGCCATTCCGGGGTCTGCTGGCCTCTGCCGTTCCAGCTTGCTACTTCCAAGGTTCCTTTTACGGCTCATTTCACTATCTGGAGGGACACTGGGACCAGCTGCCCCTGTGAGGTTGAAAAGGAAGCCCTTTTTTTCCATCTCTTCTGCCAGCTATGCCCGCCATTACCCACATGAAGAAGCGACTGAGCTCGCGCCACAGCACCCCCTGTAGCCTTGGGGGAATCATTGCACCTGCGCTGCCTGGCCAGGAGCCAACAGTGCCCCTGCCGGCTTCAGCTGTAACTACATGAAAGGGGAAAGTGCTTGACCGCTGAGAGAAGGCTGTTACCGGGTTTCTGGTTTTGTTTGTTGTTGCTGCCATTGTTGTTTGTTTGCCTTATTATACTGTTGGGGTTTTAGGGGTTCCCCTTTGTTTTTCTTTTTCTCTTAAAGGAATTTTTCCCCATACTTTTGTTGCTAAGAGACAAATTACTGGATGCCCAAGAGAGACAAAAAAGACCTGACCAAAGGGGGAGGAGTCCAACTGGCTACCTCCTTCTTTTCCTGGGGTTTCCTCATTGGGGCAGAGATGCCACGAGATTTTGAACTGGAGAAAAGGGGCTGGGTACAGTCCCTAGGTCTCTTGTTCTCCCGGTATCTGGACGAGAGAGAGGCTGCCCTCATGGTGGAGGGAATTCATCGCTGATTGCAGGCTCCTGCCTTCTGCTGCCTCTCTTCTCCTGTGAGTGGAACTTGCTCTCTGGAGCGGCTGTTGCACTGGGATCCTATTTAAAACCCTACCTCACCAAAAAGGGACTTTTCTCACCATCTGCTCGAGTGCCTCAGGGGACCTTGGGATCCCAAGCCTGCCTTTCCCTGCCCCACTGGGAGTTGGACTGAGACTACTCTACCCCCGCCATTTCTTTGCTGCTGCTGCAAGCCTTCGCCACACTGTAACACTGCAGCACTGCACCTCCTCCCTGCCAAGATGCCCCAGGGTCCTCGCTGCAGCTCTGGAGTTTGATACATCTCATTTACAACCCAGGATTGCTGTTCCAACCTGCTGTTTCCTGAGGGTCCTGCCGGGGCACCGGGAGTGACTGTCCCAGGGGGTTTATGAAGCGACCTTCTCGTCCGCCATTACTGTGTGGTCCCTGAGCTCTCTCCAGAGCGCCCCCTGCAGCTGCGGGGGAACCATCGCACCCACCCTGCTCACCGAGAGCCGCCAGTGCCCCTGCCGGCCGTGGGCATCACTGCACCACAGGGGAAAGTGCCTGACAGCCGAGAAGGTGTCACTGGGTTTCGGTTCTGTGTTATCATTGCCATAGCTACTGTTGTTTGTTTACCTTGTTTTATATATATATGTATGTATATATATAAGTAAAGAATATTATTCTTTTTCCCATATCTTTGCCTGAAAGCCCCTTAAAGTTACAATAATTCAGAGGGAAGGGGTTTTATTCTCCATTCCAAGGGAGGTTCCCGCCTTCCTTGGCAGACACGTGTCTTTCAAACCAAGACAATGGGGATAGGGATTCAAAATAGTGGCCTGTGCTGGTTTAGCAAAAACCTGGTATGTGGAGGCAGAAAAAAAAAAAAGAAGAGCTGTTTGAAACTTCTATGTCCAGCACAGACCCAATAGCTGAAAGCTCTGACGATGGGCCGGTTACTAGGCCAATTAGACAAGCTGGCAATGCCTATGTGATGAGATATTTAAGAAAGGAGAAACCACAAAATGTTCCTTTTCCTGCTTCCCTTCAAGGAGTGGGGAGGGGGCCCCAGGCCCCTTTCCGGACAGGACCGCTGGACCCTCCCAGCGCAGTAGCCAGGGCTGGGCTGCTGAGAGGACCCACCCTGGCTCCGCGAGCAGCTGTGAGCAGCCGCGTGGCCAGGACCGTGCAGCGCAGGCTCCCTGGGGTTACCGTGGCCCGTGCAGTACTGTCAGGCCCTTCCTGAGGCTGGCACTTCCCGCGTGGAACCAAGCAAAACCACCATGCAGCCAGCAACAAGAAACATGGTGAATATTTCCCCGATTTGGAGCCTGGATCCCAGATGAGACCAACTGCAACTTACTGGCACCAACTGTCTTCCAAGTCAGAGGAAAGGAAAAGTAAGGTCATGTGAAAAAGAAACATGGCAGCACCGAGGTCGGTGGGGGAAGGGAGAGGGCAGAGGCACTCCAAGTGCAGAAGCTAAAATTCTCCTGCAAGCTGTGGTAAAGACTATGATACAACAAACTGTTTCCCTGTAATTCATGAAGTTCATGGGGGGGAGTGCAGAGATCCATGCGCAACCCATGAAGAGGAGTGTTCACGCTGGAGTGTGTAGATGCTGAGAGACTGTGATCTAATAAAGAATTTGAACAGAGAGAGAGATGACCCTTGCTTTAAGAGATCGAGGAGAGCCTTTACTTCCAAATTGGAACAGCTCATCCTTAAAACACTAAACCCATGAACTATTATGGTTCATGCTGACAGTTGTGGGAAGACTGCATGATCTGTGGGAGGGATTTCCACACTGCAGCAGGTTCAGGCGGGCTGTTGCTTGTGAAGGTTGAAACCACGCTAGAAAAGTTCGCAGAGAACTATCTCCTGTGGGAGGGATCCCACAGCACAGCAGAAGAAACTCTTTTTCCTTAAACATAAAGAAAGACTCTTAAGAAGTGAAATATTGACCAAAATCCCATGTTTGTTTCCTTGCGCGGTTGGTGAAAAAAGGGAAGGACTGGAAAAGAAAGGTGTTCTGAAGGTTTGCTTTGGTTGTCATTACCCTTTTTACTTTTAATTCTTTTAATAATAAATCCTTATACTGTTTAAGTTTTGAACCTGTTTTGCCTTAAAGTGGTTTTTTTTTTCAATAATTCTGAACTCATGAAAATGAAGTTTTCAATTCCCCCTCCTCTGCTCAGCTATAGCAGAGGAAAAAAAGTAGATGGATTTTTTGTGGATGCCTGGCACTTAGCCAGCATCAAACCATGACAAGAAGAAAATCAAAGCAAAGCAGGGGGCACAGATTTTTTTCTAGCTAGAGAAGAGGAGGAGGTGAGAACATGTGAGGGAAATAACATGCAGACACTGAGGTCAGTGGAGAAGGATAGAGAGGAGGTGCTCCAGGCGCAGGAGCTGAGATTCCTCTGCTGGCTGTGGTGATGACCATGGTGAAGCAGGCTGTCCCCCTGCAGCCCATGGAGGTCCACAGGGGATGCTGAGATCCACTCGCAGCTCATGAAGGAGGTGCTCACACCAGAGCAGGTGAATGCCTGGAGGAGGCTGTGAGCCAGTGGGATACCCAGTGGAGAGAGGGGGGCTCTGCTTCCAAGCTGGAGCAGCCTGTCCTTGGAGGACTGCACCCCGTGGAAGAGTGACCCAGGCCGCAGCAGTTTTGGGAGGACTATTTGCTCATGGGAGGGACTCATGTTGCAGCAGATTTTGGGAGGTCTGCCACTTGTGAAATTTGGAGCCACACTGGAGAAGTTCACGGAGAACTGTCATCCGTGGGAAGGGACCCCACAGTGTAGCAGGAGAAGGAGTTCTCTCCCTGAGCAGCAGATCTTGGGTGATGAACTGACCAAAACCCCCCTCACCCTGTCTTCCTGCACTGTTGGTGGGAAGGAGGGAGGGGCTGGAGGAAGAAAAGGTGTTTTTGAGGGCTTATTTTACTTCTCATTATCCTCCTCTGACTTTGTTGGTAATAAATTCACTTTGTACCTTTAAGCCTAACCTGTTTTGCCCTTGGAGTGTTTTTCTCCTGATCCTTAACTCATGAAGCCTTAATTAAATTTTTCTCTCCTCTGCCCAGCTGTGACAGGGGAGGGTGAGTGAGCAACTTTCGTGGGTGCCTGGCGTTTGGTTAGTGTCAAACCACGACATCTCCAGTTTGGAATGATCTTGTCAGTATTTAGGCTGTCTTGACACTGCAACTCATTTCAGTGTCATCCTGAAAATGTATTGTACTCCTCTATTGTTTGTAGTAAGGATTATTAGAACTACAGAACAGAAATTAACTTGAGATACATTTCAACAGGGCTCAAAACTTTTCCAGGGCACCTTTCTGACTACTGTGAAGCTTTACCAAAACTAAGATATTTCACTTGCTGCTTCCCTTATATATGTGGAACAGTTTTGATATTTTCATTTTTCTGTCAATTGCCTTTTATCTTTTGCCTGATGCTAAAAAAGTGCTACCTTGTAAATCTATTTAAATTGTCAGATTAAATCATTATTTTCTTATCTTTGAAAGAGTAGTAATTCTTCTTTTCCTAAAGAAAGATAGAATTTTGCTGTTGTTTTACTTTTATTCAAACATGTTGACTTGGGCTAGACTAGATTATCTCACAACAATGATCTGCTCAGCCTAGTGTTGGAACTGAGAGATGAAGTAGAAAGGCTAAGAAGTATTTGGGACTCTGGGGAGGAGATTGACTGGTAGAGTTGCACTCTACCATGCCTTAGACAAATGGACCCACCATCCACTTCACAAGAAGCAATGTATCCCCTACCTTCTCACTACCAGGTAGAAGGAGGACACCTTAGAGAGGGAGGGGAGTGGAAACAGGTTTCTCATTGGGGTGGCAGACAAATCCACTCCCAATCTACCTCACCTTCCCAGGTGCCCTTATACAATAGGTATGAGGCCCTGGAATCTGAGGACCAGGGAAATGAGGAAGTGGATGAAGGTTCATCTGGGTTGGAGGGGTCACAGGGCAGGGCAGGAACAGAGGGCCTGATATGCCAGACCCAACCCATAGGGAAGTGTGCTGCCTCCCTGGGGCCTGGGCAAGGGGTGTCACCAAGAAACTTCCCAGCCTGGTACGGCCCACTGAATATTACCTGCTATTGGTTTTCCAGGTGGGTACCAACGAAGTCTCAACAAGAAGGCTATAGAGAATCAAGAGGGACCTCAGGACCTTTGGACAACTGGTCAAGTGATCTGGAGCACAAATTGTGTTTTCTTCTGTCCTGCCAGTTGCAGGGAATGATGGGGCAAGAAACAGTAAGATCTTGCAAATGAATACCGGGCTTCAGGACTGGTGTTGCCAGCAGAATTTTCGGATTTTTTATCATGGGTCAGTTTATACAACACCGAGCCTGCTGGCAACAAACAGGGTCCACCTGTCTCAAAGGGGAAAACGAATCTTCGCTCAGGAGTTAGAAGAGCTCCTTGAGAGCGCTTTAAATTAGATTTTAAGGGGATGGGGCTCCTTGAGAGAACTTTAAACTAGATTTTAAGGGGATGGGGACAGGGCCAGGCTCAACAGAGATAAGGTGTGGGAAGGCGAGAACTTTAGCAACCGCCCAAGTAGCAAAAGGAGGTTTAAGAGGGAATACCCCACTCAAGCACAGACAGCCAAAGATGTAACCACAAGACAGGACTATGAGGCATCACTTTTCACCCCCACTGGGATATTAATGACGCTGCGCGCTCTGGGTCTGGTCGCTCAGGGATGAAGGGTGAGAGGCTTCGAGCCTGTCCTCACCAGCCCGGCTGAGCTGCAGGGTTCTGCCTCCGCGC
>JAWWMJ010000116.1:463077-474032 GCA_035047045.1 Vireo griseus
GACTGACAGGGTGTCAGGTCGTATCTTACTCTGTCAGTTTAAACCAGTATTTCTCCTGCCTTGTTTTTATATATATATATATATATATATATATATATATATTAGTAAAGAACTCTTATTCCTGTTTCCCATATTTTTTACCTGAAAGCCCCTTGATTTCAAAATTATAATAATTCGGAGGGAAGAGGGTTGCATCTTCCATTCCAAAGGGAGGCTTCTGCCTTCTTTGGCAGACACCTGTCTTTCAAACCAAGACACCCTGCAGCCCATGGTGCAGCCCATGGTTAGGTAGCTGTGCCTCTGCAGTCCATGGGGTAGCAGAGATCTACCTGCAGCCTCTGGAGGAGCCCATCCCAGAGCAGGCTGTGCCTGAAGGACTGACCTCGTGGAAAGGGACCCATATTGGAGCAGGGGAAGAGTCCTTCCCTGAGGAAGAAGGAGCAGTAGGGACATGTGAACTGACTGCAGCCCCATTCCCTGTCCCCTTGCACTGCTGAGGGGGAGGAGGTAAAGAATTTGGATGTAAAGTTAGACCCAGAAGGAAAGGAGCGGTTGGGGGGGAAGGTGTTTTAAGATTTAGTTTTTATTTTCTCCCTGTCCTACTTTGATTTGATTGATAATAAATTAAGCTAGTTTCCCCAAGTTGAGCTATTTTGTCTGTGACAGTATTCGGTGAATGATCTCCCTGTGCCCTTATCTCCACCCATGACCCTTTCATTATGTTTTCTCTCCCTTATCCAGTTGAGGAGTGGAGTGATAGAGTGTCTTGATGGGCACTTGTTCAGCCAGGGTCAACCCATAACACCTTAGCAAAAGCTTTAAGACCCAGCTCTGCTGGAAGAGCACCAGAATTCTAAAACTCAGCACATACTGGTATGGGGAGTCCACGCATGTTCTCAGCAAATTGGCAATGTGCAGTGACTCAGCCTCTGTTTCCCACAGTCCATTGGCAGAATCTGACGAGGACCGACCTGGGATGCTTGGCTGAGGCAGTGTCACCTCCAGGGGCCAGATCTCCACCCGAGCAGGGGACATAGCAAGCCACCACTGGTGACGTGGTTCCACTGCTGTACCTGAAAACTGGCTCCCTACTGCCTCCAGCCTTGGCTCTGCAGTGCCTCACTGCCTCTTTTACCCTTCCAGCAGGTTAACTCTGGGCAGAGGAGGCCTGCCTGGGATCATGGGTCTCAGCACTGCTGCAGCCCCTGCCAATCACCTGCCATCACTCTTCTCATGAGATGGAGACGGGCCTCTGCCTCACCACGTCCTCCGCTTGTCCAACTCCCAGCACTCCAGCTGAGAGGGCTGGCAGTCCAGGCTAGGCAGCCACTGCAGCCATCTGTTATAAAACCTTGGACAGCTCTGACGGTAATGGGCTGCAATCCCACGACCAGCTATCACCTGCCAGGCACAGTCCTCTGCACACTACTTACACCCTCTGGCTCCTTGTACCCCCACATTAGAGACCCTCACCCTAGGATCTACATGCTGTACCCCTCCTTTCTAGTTTCAGATGTTTCAATGACACAAATAATTTCCTCAACAGGCCGCCAAGTTTTCAAAGGAATTGGAAAGACAAGTCCCAGCAGAAACATTTATAGATGTCAAGGTTCCAGTAACAGAAAAAAGTATGAGGGAGCTGTGAGAGCATTACTCGTACTGCATGCAAAGCTGTGGCCAGGATGCAAACATAGGCATACTCCCATAGTTAGCTCGAGCCATGGTTGAAGCTTTATGAGATCTGAGCTAGTGAGCTCCAGTTTCTGCTATACCTGCCTGAGCTGTAGTAAAGTGTTTAACAAGCTACAAATTATTTGTATTTTCATTGTAAACAGGTTGCTTTAATTTTAAAATTATTTTCTAGAAGCAAACACTACAGTTTAAGAAGGAAGTTGTTAGAAATAACACCAAAAAATTCTAACTGCATGTTAAATTTTCACAATAGTCTCTCTAGAACAGATACTTCAGTCCTTAAAAGAAGCAACCAAATTAAACATCTATTCAAATGTTTCCTCATTCAAAATAATACTGAGTTACAGAATTTGTGTAAGAGACGACCATATTCTGCACCATTAGCTAATTAAAAATTCCACTGCAGGCATGAAACAGCAGAAGCTGAAAGATCCTCCTCTAGTGACCATCTCACACAGGACTGACATCCAATTCTGTCATCATAAGCCTGCAGATTAAACATGCTTTTGCAACTGTTTTCAAAAAAAAGTAGCTACTCCTTTCTTACATTGTGTGAATAACTCAGCCGATCTCAAACTATTGATCATCTCTCTTTCCTCTCCTTGCCCTTCTTTCAGAAGTAGCTTGTGGCTTCTCATGAATATTGTATATAAAGCCACAAGTCTCAATTTAATGTTCACTTTTTATTTTGCATCCAGACACACTTCATAGGTTTTTGTTCATTCCAACTTTTCCATTTTTTACTGCCTAGACCCCACTGCTTTAGCTAATTAGTTTCATTCAGCATAAATTCAAGTATTCACCTCATGTGACACGGCCCACTGCAGACCCCAGGCAACAAGTGCAGCTGCATGCTGCCTCATTGCAAGCTACAGATCAGTATCTGCATAACACAGGGCACTTGGGACCAGCAGTATATATTCATTTGAAGGGAAGAACTCCTCCAATGGTGCATAGGTATATAGTTTGGAGAGGTCTGTGTGTCTATACAAACATTTGTGGCAGAAAGAGGATGGCAAGGTGGCTGTTACAGAGGGTAACCAGAACTTCTGACTCTCCAAGTCAATCATCCTTCCCACAGTTGCAGTTGCTGTTGCAGTAAGGAGGCATGGGGGACTTCACTGGTAGAAGCAATTTGGGAAGGAAATTCTAGGGAAGAGGGGGTTGCAAAGGGAAACACTTTCCCATGGAGTTATTTACTTGAGGAGAGCCTTTCAACCCTGTCCCTCGGGGTGAAGAGGGGATTGGTCATGCCCCCACTGCATTCCCACCCAGGCTCAACAGAAGTCTGGATAGAGGCAGCACTGGGCGCAACAACAAAGCATAATTTCTCTCCTACCAAATTTGCAAGCTGTTGTTAAAAAGGGGAGATCAAATAGAACAAAAAAATAGTCCAACTGTGCTTACCAAATTAGAGCTCTGCTATCAATATCACCTAACTGTTCAATTTACATTTGACTTAAATTGCCTAAGTTAGTTTCATTAATTAGACACAACCAGATTGTTCCTTTAATTCCACTGATACAGATCTGGTGACTATATGCATAAATGCCTAAAAATTTAGTTATGCAGTTAAGCAAGTTGCATCCCCTCCATGTTATCAAAAGACAGGCTTCTTATCAGAAGCCAAGTATAAATCCAATAGCTAACCTTTACTTTCATGATTAACATCAGGTCACATTTTTTCCTCTACACATAATTTCATCCCATATTACTTGCATCTCAGAAAATACAAAACATAACAAAAAAATAATGCAAATTACTTTAATTAAATGGTTGGAAATTTTAATTGAGGTTCATGTTTGTTTTGCAACGGTTTCTCCAAGGCTAGCTACAATGAAACACAAGAATAATTTTGAATGAGAGTAAACAAAAGCACAAATTGCAAGAAATAATTTTGCATTTGGAGAAGACTGAATAGAAAAGCCTGATTTTAAGCAAGATCTACAGGAATACCAAGAGCATTAGGGAACATCCTTGCAAAAAAAAAGAAAAATCCTCCCTTTACTTAGGGCTTTGAAAACAAAACTTTTCAGAAGTAGGAAGGCACCTCTAATCTGAAGGCAATAATTGAAAATTGGAAGTTCTTATCATCCTTAAACATAGAGCCAGACAAGTGTTTTCGAAACAAACTTAAGATAATTACATCATTACTGTAAAGTTATTAAAATTATATTGATTCTTGCCACTGGGATCTGGCACTGTATTTGACAGTCACTCAGTTGTTCCTAATTTATTGGATTAAGCAAATAATGCAATATTTCATTGATGCTATTGTTTTGTTGTCTAATACTGATTAAAATATTTACACTCCTACTTTTCAACTCACATTTTAGCATTCATAGCTATGGTTTTTAGTACAATGTCTTTGTGTCAAGTGTCAGAATTTCATTTCAAAAAGTCAGGAACCTGATACCATCTAGACAAGCCTTCACTATGTTTAAAAATATTCCTTTTCAAAAATGAAAATTTATAAAATAAGAATCTGTTGGTAGTGTTTTTCCAGCTCATGTTTACCACAGATTCTACTGAGCTTTTCCTAATTTAAAATGTCCCTTTTAGAGTGTCCTGCTGCCTCCACATGGAATCTGTTTCCTCCCTCATCCCCTCCTAAATTTATTGAAAAAAACCCCTAAATCAGTAGCTGACAATTGTAAGCAAAAATATGAAGCGCTATAACATTACCCACATTGCCTTTGATTGAACTAGATTGAACACTCTAGGAGTTTTGTTGAAATTTCACCCCTGTCTAAAAGGCACAGTATTTTTGTTCTCTGAGACCTCCAGCAACAATGTTTTTCCCGGAGCCTGAAAGTTAGGGACTGCTGTTAGGAAACAGCAAAGTCTGTCCAGAAAATTCACAGGTACCTGATTATCCCCTTACATTAGAATCCACCAGATTTTACTGATTCTTCTGCCCCAGACACCCTGAAAATCTATAACAAGTTTGCTTCTATAGCAAGAGGAAAAGAGGTAAAGTTACTCTTACATATACCCAGGGATTATGTAAATGATACAAGCTATTAATTATTAAAATCCTCACAAAGCTGTGGTGGTTTCTGTTCCATGGCATTACATGAATGGTAAAGTTATTTTTTCACATATGAGAGGTTTAGTTGTACATGAAGAAAACTAACTTTGGTCCACTTGTCCAGCTTCCTAAGGACAACATATTGGAAAGGTGACCACTGACCATTGGTTCAAAAACCAATGTAAAAACTAGCAAAAATAATTGGGTACTTAATTCCTAAAGCCACACAGTGTGGTTACTTGTTCTAGTTATCCACCTTTTCGTTCTGTGTGTCCACTAATTGTTGAGTTTTTAAGTCTTCAGCTTGTTCATGATCTTCCATATCTGCATAATCTACTTGACTGGTTTCATTTTCTTCTGCTTCTCTTTGATCAACACTTTCGTATTCTACTTGTTCAAGGTCTGTTCCATCTATAAATTCTGCCTGTACTTCTTCCATCTGTATTCGATTTACATGCCCAATGTGTAATTGCTCCACATGAACTTCAGCACCTTGTTCTGTCTGAATGTGTTCAACTTCTAAATAACTAATTTGCACCTGTTCTTGCAGTTCCTCCATCTGTGTGCCTTTCACTTGATTGTCCTGTACGAGATCCTGGTGCATCTGTTCCATAGTTACCTGTGCAGGATCCACTTGTACCTGAATTACTGGTAGGACGTGGACTTGCTCCACTTGTTCTATTATTGTCATTGACGTTACTGGTTCAGCTTCCATAGCTTCCACTGGAAGAATCTCTTCTGTCACTATTCGTTCTGAAATATTGTGCATGTCTTTGAGATGCCTTCTCAGCTCACTGCCTTGCATAAACCACAAATCACATAAGGTACAGTGGTTGGGTTTGTCACCAGTGTGTATTACCAAATGATTTTTAAATTGATCCCAGCTGTTAAACATGCTGTTACAAACCTGAAATAAAAGATACAGTGTGTTAAACAGTGCCAACAGAAATATAACAAAGTATAGTGCCTATTTCAGATCACAGCTTCACATAGTGTAGCTTCTTGCTACTTGGATTAAAAAAACCCACCATGTATGTTAGAGGTAAAAGCTGAAAAGTCAACTTCAAATGAACAGAAGACCTGGTATTTATTTATTTTTAAGACACAGTGTACCATTTTGAGTTGTGCATACAGAGGATACCTACAGAATTAATGAATCAGTACAGCATGTAAAAGCTTTCTTATATTAACTGTATGTGAAATTCACATACAGATTCACACCCCAATAAATGTCTGGTGCTAGAATTTTGAGTGGAAATCAATTTATGTGATAATATTATATGATCAAAGTGCAATTCAAACTGTCCTTTTACTAAAGTTCTAGATGCAATACTAATAGCCTACTTTTACTTATCAGTTTTCATTTGTTCATGGCATTGTAAGATTTACCTAGATAGACAAAACTCACATTTTGCCATTTAAAAAAAAAAAAAATTTGAGCAATTTTAGCAGATAAAAATCTGTTCAAACTCCATCTTTTCAAGTCTCTTCCAGCTAAAAGTACTGCTTTGACTGCAGACATACTATTTTCATAAAGCACATGATCACACTTCCTTCCCTTCAGCTGGCAGTGAGGTAAGTAGCTTGAAAACAATACACAAAAACTGCAGAAATTAATGAAGTCCCAGGGTAGAAGAGAAAGAAGAGTGGGGTAGAGTCAGGCTTGGAGTAAAGAAACAGGGTCAGGCGTCTTTGTCCATGCAAGTGCTCTTGGCTTCAGAAAGAAGCAAAGAATGTGCATTTCACTGTTGGAACCTGTCATAGGTTACAATGTAAGATGTAACCAAAAGTATGTATTCTATCATCATCTGTTAAAACCAGGTGGGGCAATGTTCTTTATCTCTTCCACGACTCATCCCTCATAACTCTCTCCAGAGGGATATCTTCTGTTAATGGGCCATCTAGCCTTACCACATGACTCATAAAATTACATCATTCCATTGTGAGATGCTCCGCCCAGGGGAAGAAACCAAGCATTTCTACCTGGATATAGTCTGAGGTTTGGAACACCACACTCAGCCCTTACCTACTGGATTCCCAGAGGACAAGAGCTCCATAACCACCACTGGACCTTCTGAGGAAGACCAGACCCTTCTACAGGATCACTGCTTCAACAGAACCACACCTATCACTTCAAGAGGACTGCAGCCACCATTTAATCGGACTGCTACCACCACCCTGCCCGACAGGGTGTCAGGTTGTATTCTGACTCTATCAGTGTTTCTGTACTATTGCATTTATTTTTAATTTTACTATTAAATTGTAGTTCTGATTTCGAGTCTCTCACTGGTTTGCTTTCTAAGTAGTACAGAACCCCTTCACTGTTGGCAAATAATTTTGAAACAGAATGTTCCATCTCCTCAATTTACAGTTAAAGCACAAAAGGATGATGGAGTATCTGACAGGGATTAATTCAAGGAACAGGTCTGAGTAATGGAGCTGAATATCCCCATTTTGCTGTTGAAATCTTAAAACCACATTTGTGATGCTGGTAACATGCTTTTTGTAGATGTGTGTCCTCTAGGTTCATGCTTTAGAAAGAAGTTGCACACACAGACTTCTTAAAATACTAACCTTATAGATAAGCACTCAAAACTAATTAGTCATACATAAAGGTAATGACTATCAGTAATCCCAAGCACATAATTACTGTTCTTGCCATGTGGAGCCTAATTCAGTACTCAAGGCATTCACTGAAGAGCACCAAAAGTGCTCATCAAGCAAGTGCAATTTTGTTTTTTCCTTCTTGTTCAGTGAGCCAAGATTTTATTTATTGAACACTATGCAAATCCAGCTCTAAAAATAAAAAAAATCAAGAAGAATTTATCCAAGAATTCTTGCAGTGGCTGCAGGCTGAAATAACACTAACTCACATTCACAGTTATCTGTAACAGAGAAAGCTACAAGGTGAAGTAATTAAACCAAAGGGTCACAAAGACAAAATTATCCTCAATGAAGCTACTAGGTACAACTTTGCATTATATAGTAGTTCTCATGCTCAAAACAAACTTATCTTTAAGACAAAGACATCCTCCCAGGAATTAACTTCAGTCTAGCATAACAACTAAGCAATGCCACAGCATTGGTGAAACTTCTGATTAAATGATTAAATTAATTTATTCACCTCCTGCAGTATTTGTTGCTTTCAGTGAATAAGATAATTCCTTTTTTTTTAACAAATAAAGCCAATATCCAACTATTTTCTTTACTACATGACCCAATTTAACCTCAAACCACAGCAATTCTGTGAACTGAATAAGGTGAGAGCCTTATTTGAGACTGTCACAGCACTGGGGCGGCAAAATGGCAAATAAAAATGCTACAATCAACCTCAACTCTCATATTTTCTAGCTTTTCAGAATCAGTTTTTAAAAGCTAAGTAATATTCTTCTGAACAGCTTTTCACATGTCAGTTGTGTAGTGACCAAGTACCCTAGCTATCCATCTACAGCATTTATATTTGCTTAAAAGACATTACAGATTGTCATCGTAAGTTGAAATGACTTTCCAGCCAGTCAATATATTGGTATTAAACAGAAAAATAATAAATTAAGAAATAAAATAGTAGTTTGTATTTTGGATTTTAGTGAAGCATGCTCACAAGCAGGAAAGGCCTAGGTCTGTGCATCAAGAACCTTGAAAAGGAAGCAGAAAGATCAGTAAGATGCAGATGAACACTTACCTACTCACAGGAATCTCTCTGATTAACTATTATGAAGCTCCATATGAGTAATTTCATATTTTAAATGGAACTACTTAGGTATAAGAATTTACCTTCATGTCATGGTTGAATGCAACCTTCATAATTTATTTTACTAAAAATAGTTATTGGAGACAAAAGTCCACTCTATGCCTTTTCTGCTCAGTACTCTCACACTCCCTCCCTCAGCACAGGAAGGAGGTGTCTAGCCTCAGACTCTGCTACTTCTATTACCCACCTGACATTCATACAACTTCTTTCTTCCCTTTTTAGCTCCAGTTCCAGACTGACAGGCCGTCAAGTGACATTTGAGTGTACTATTCCTAGCAAAATGCTCATGGCAGTTTGGACATTCAAATGGCTTTTCACCTGTTAAGACAGACACAGGGATTTGTAAGTGTATAAAAGTAGCCAGTTTTTGGTCAGCTCTTCCTTTTGTGTAGGTTGATAAATATGCTGTAAAGATGTGACAAACTGGACTATTCTACAGAAGAAAAATATGTTCTATGTAAATTTTATGTAAATAAAATGGCAAAAACCTAATGTGGAGTCAACTCTCATTTATAAAAACAAAACAAAATAAACTGAACAAAACAAAACCCACAGACATGATAATGTAACAATTCCCAGTGTCATTTAATGTATATTCAGGTTTTTATGAAAGTTAGGTTATTATCTGATGAAATATCTTAAAGAAATGAGCTATTTCTCTCTTTTCACCTGATAATAACAGACTCAACATTAGTATATACAAAGCGACACATTAAAGGAGGTATTTAAGTAGTACAAAATTTTATTTTCAAGAACAGTGACAGCTTCTGCTTGAGAGTCGAAACTAACCTCCAGAAAAAGAAGTTGGCACAGAATGACCATGAAGTAACAATGCATTGGTATTAAAACAAACCAAGCCCAGAAACTTTAATTCAAAGTAGTATACTGTTATTACCATCATCAAATAGTAAAAAACAACTGCTGTCTCTGTTTACTAATTTCATCATGCAAAAATACAATGAAGTTCAAGGAAATTAAAGTACAAAGAATTAGTAACAGTGTATTTCTTCTAAGTCTGATAATAAATCTGTGGAGGTACTGATACCAACATCACTATTGAAACAAATGATTTAATGAACTCCAAAAGAGGCTGAGATATTTCACTGAGTAACATAAGAATCTATTCTAGCTTGATTCAGTTTAAAAGACTACATTTTCAGGGATGTAGTAATTATTGACAACTGAGATGGAAAGCAAATAAGCCTGTATTTTCAGAAACACATTCAGCAGCACCTAACTTTTCAAAAGAAATCCACAAGTAGCCTATAATTCTCACTTATATACCTACAGGCCACAAAAAACATTAAATGGAGGGAACACTCCCCTTAATAGTTATAAAAGGCTACATTTTTGGAAACTTTAGTACAGGTAATGCAGAGTATGCTGAACTACTGTCTGTCTTGCAGATCAAAAATCACAGACATTGCACAAGCAACCAAATACATTGGTGAGGCTAAAGAGTACTTCAGGAGGTGATCTCCAGGAGTAAAAACCTGGACAAGGAAGGCAAGATACTGTCATGACAGAGTGGGGAACTGCTGGACAAACTAAAGGGAAAGAAGAAAATGCACAGGGAGTGGGAACAAGGACAGCTATCCTGGGAAGAGTATAGAGATGGAGTTTTGTTGTTGCAGTGGATTGAAGCCGGATTGATTGATGGGCTTTTGGGCCAATTGTGCTTTTCCAATTTTGCATATTTAAACCTGTGGAGACGGGGTAACTGTCCTTTTGTTCTTGCTCCCCTGCCGAGGGGTGGCCGGGACGGCCGGGGCCCTGCTGGGCCCCACTGGAGCCCCTGGCCTCCTCCTGCTTCTCCTGGTGCTGCGGCACGGACCCCAGGTCGCTGTCGGGAAACTATCCTCAGAGCTGTGGGCAGCTAAGAAACAACCTTAAGCTGCTGCATAGCTGAGACCACGCTGGCGCGGTTTCTGAAGACTGGCGGGCTCCCCTCCCCCCTTCACGTGGCCCCATGCAGACCTGGCGGGAGCCAATAAAGCTTTCTGCAACTAACACAGCTTACATCAAAATTGAGGAAGACACCAAGCAGCTGGCAGCATAAAGAGAAAGAGGATTTTCTCCAACATAAAGTCGGATGAAACTAACTCTTTGACATGAGGGCATCAAGGTCAGAGAGAGAAAGAGAAAGTAAGTAATATGGGATGAAACTAAGATGGAAAAGAGGGCGGAGTCACGCCTCAACTCGAAGCTTAACTTTGCATTCTGCAGGTCTTGGTAAAGACTGTAATATCACAAACTGTGTTTTTCCTCTTTAAAAAGACATGGGGGGGGAGGAGAATTCTGTGTGCAGCCAGCAGAAAAAGAAAGGTGACCATAGTAGGTCACCTAGGAGCTTGCAAGAGACTGAAAGAGGTGTTATAAATGCATATTGTATTGTTGGCTTTTCACAAATATTAAAATGAATGTCATACGTGTAATGTAAGAAAATGAAGTGGTATGGAAATATTTTATTTAAAAAAAAGT
>JAWWMJ010000116.1:564834-588220 GCA_035047045.1 Vireo griseus
TCTCATGTGCTATCCAATCTCTATCGTTGTTACAAACTCCTATGCTTGGCAAAAATGTATAAAACCAAGGCTGAACGTATTAAAGATGGTCTTCATTTTCCCTGCTGAGAAACCTGTGTCCTGTGTATCTTTTTGGCGCGAAGACCCCGGCACTGCAGCCGGCTCAAAACATCTGGGTCACCCTCGCAAAGACCTTGCAGCAGGTGTATGCCATGGACAGCATGGACACTCCTTGCCCAATGGACACAGCTACGAGGAATTTGAGGAAATGTGCTGCTTCAATTTGGCCTCACAAAGCCAATCCATCCACCACAGCATCCAGCTCCTGAGAGATCAAGCAAAAGACATTCAAACAGAAAAAAGACCAGGCAAAAAAGGACAGTGAAGGAGACAGTGACTGGTTTTGCAATTTATTAAAGCAACTATCCTTAATGGGATGGGTTTGGTCACTGATTGCATGTTTCCTTTGGATTTTGGTTGTTGTTTTTATTGTTTTTCTCATGTTGTCATGTATGGTTAAGTTTTTGCAAAGATCTATAGGGCAGGTTTTTTTAATTAGTAAAGAAGGTGAACTTCTGGGTATCCAGGAACTCAATATTGCAATGTCCTGGAAGGAAGACCCTGAAGCATAATACTAAGCACAGAAAAAAGTCTGCCCCTAGGATACTTTGCCACATTATGCAATGTTCCTCAGTTCTATGTACCTCAGTTAGCCTGTCAGCTTTCCCTGTCCCTTTTTCCCTTCTGTGGCTCATGCCTAGACCTTAGCCCTGCTTTTGCTCCATCAGTGTGCCCTCAGCCCTTTGGAGCCTGATGCTCTCTGCCCCTTTTCTTCTCTGTATTTGAACCCTGGTCATGGCATTGTTCAGGGCATTTAGCTCCTGGTTACCATGGTGTGGAGGTGAATAAACTGGCACTGGACTGATATACCAAAGCCCCTCTTGTGTCTTCATCTGCCTGCTTGCTATCTGGAGCACAGCGACTGTGTGTGTGTGTCTGTGGTGTGTCTGCCGCTGACTGGAGAGCCCTCCCCAGCTGGAACCGCTTTGGGAAGGTAGCGTCCTCCCATACCACTGGACCACACAACGATGCAGTTCTCCACTCCAACCCTTCTGGGAAGGTAATGGAGGAGATACTCTACATATTTTTTCACACCCTTCACTAGTCAATTAAATCCCATGCACAGGATAACAAGACTAACTGAAGTGATGAAAAAGCAAGCACCTGTTCATGCCTTAATTTGGAGTTCTTCGAACTGCTTGAAATTTGAAGCCTTGGACCTTGAAGGTTCCCCCAATGGAAAATCCAAAATGTGGACAGCACATCTCTTCTGCTGGAAGCCTTGAAGTCCACCACTGCAACAGCCTACACAGATCATCTGAGGATTGTAAAGGTTCTCCAAGGAAGAACAATAACAAGTCTAATGCATGCACACAAACGTTGATCAAAAGCACTTGATGCTCTTGTGTTGCAATGATGAGACCCTTATGCTTGGGCCTGAGCAATGAGAAAGACTCCATTTCTCATAAATCATCAGAAGGCTTAGATTTATTCATTTCATGCAAGGCAAAAGCAAGCAAAAGCAAAATGCAAAGAGCAAAACTTTTTGCTCTATCTCTCAATCCATACCGTGAGTGTCTGTGTGTCTGTCCCAGTGGACAGAACAAATCCAAGATGAAGTATTTCATTGGCCAAGGAAATACCTTTTTCAAAACATCTTCTCGTGTTTACATTTTTGCTGCCTGGGAATCTTATCCACAGGCACTCTGATTGACCTTGGTGCTGTAAGAATCTCTTTTTGGCAGAAAAATGCCCGAAAAATCTTTTCATGGGTTTTCACACTCTTGGACAAAAATACGTAACCTTTACTTTTGGAGAGACAAGGTGACTATGGTTGTCTCTATAATACTAGTAGGAAAAAAAAGTGATGTTTTGCAAAACCTATTTTCAGGAGTTTGCTAGCTTAATTTTTGTTACGAATTGAGGACCACAGACACTTTTTTACAGAATGTCAAAGAAACTGCTACACACTTCACCAACAGTCCAAGTAACATTATCTGCAAATACTGACCGCATGCAGTTCTTCTTGATACAAACTCCCATTACCTAAGAAAGGAGCAAAAATGCGAGCAGTTTGCAAAGATGAACAACTTAGCATTATTACATGCCCTGACCTTTTTTTGCCTTCAGCTACGGATGCCACCACCTACCTCCTACCCTCACACATGTCACTAAAAGCTCCTTGCATGGGCTCTTGCAATACCTAGGCCAGCATCTGTGCCAAGCCACCGCCCCTCTTCAGCAAGGCAGCTTAATCCAGCGATGGGAAAAAAAGGTGGCCAATGGACGGAAGTTAGCTAGCCTCCAAATTCAGTGCCCCTTATGTCTTTCCCAGGATGGGAGGGAAAATGCCTCGGCAGAGAGCGGCGCTCCCTCCCCCCTGCGCCGCTGCGGGGACCTCAGGTTGGCCGGAATCGGACACATGCTGCAGGGAGGGCAGCACGGCAAAGGTGGCCATCCCTCGATGCCCTGTGAATGCCAGCCTCAGCTCTCTGCTCTCTCTGCTGGCACAGGCAATGCCAGCAGCCACTTGCTGCTGCCACTGATGGGTGCCGCTGGCCGTACGCCTAGCCGCTCATCGCCCACCCAGCTGCACCGCTCCGGGGGTTCACACAGCACTCACCGGGCCTCTGCGGGGGGCAGCCTCCGAGTGACAAGAAGCAGAAGCGCACACCGCCGCACCACTCACCACCCTGCCTGGGGGCTCCTCTCCTCACACTACCATGCCCGAGCCAGACCGCCCCGCCTTCCCTGTTGCCTGCTACCAACGCGTGTGCTCCACGGGAGGAGCCGAGGCATGGCCCCGCGAGGAGAGCCACAGGGGCGACGGGCTTCCAGCGAGGCCGAACGGGCGGCGAGCACGGCCGACTGTGAGAGCGCCAGTCGGGGGACGACTGGGAGCCGCGATGGAGGGACAGATGGAGGCGGCAGCACCGCACGGTATGAAATGGCTGATCTTCCCGCAACTGCCCACTCTGCATCCCCTCGGCTACTGTCGAGAGGGGCCCTGGCCCTGCCCAAACCGATAGCCAGGTTGCTCCGCAGTACGCAGGCAACCCTGGTGGAGTGGAGGAGCCATCCGTAACATGTGGTGGGAGCCGCTGGGAAGTATTTTACACCTCCCAGAGTGCTGGGGGGATGAATGGAGACCAAGCAGGAAGTCGCTGATGTTAGGAAAGTTAATCCATTATGCCAGAGTTTATGTCCAAAAAGGAGACAGAGGAGTCCTATAACGTCATTCAAATAAAAGGAGAGGCCGTGGGGCTTTTCCCGTGGGGTCTCTGCAATGGTTGGGGGATGTAGCCCCCTTGTTATCCTATGTTCTGAGAGGAATGACAGGATTTGTCTTCACAAAATGTGGGTCTGTTGGTAGACAAAATCAGCACTGAGAGATAAAAGAAACAATTGGAAGGATTCCACTGATTGCTGAATGGAAAAAGTTGTTTGCCTTTACAAACATACTGTAAGATTGCTGATAAATGAAATTGGATATTGAAAGATGAAAGAAACAATGGGGAAAACCCATGAATTCCATAAAGAATTAAGAATTAAAAGACAGAGATTATACATTAGAGGAGAATCTTAGATATTAACTGTGCCGGGAAGTCTGTACCTCTCAAGTACCTCAGCTGATGGGGAAAGAGAGAGGGAAATGCAACCGGGAAATTAGGATGAAAAGGAGGCCGCGTCCTCCAAAAATTTGAGACACCCCAGGGGGTTGCACCATGGCCTCTCCCTTTATTCAAATAAAGTAAAGGTACTCCTCTGTCTCCTTTTTGGACATAAACCTCTGCTGCTTGGGGATTAATTTTCCTGAGAGTTCCTAGCAACATCAACCTCTTCCCCATTGGCTGAGGCATTAGAGAGGTGCCAACTTCCAGAATTGCCAACTCTATTCCCCCCTCTAATATGCAACTCCTTTTTGGTATCAAAGAGAAAGAAAAAGAAACGATTGCTTATTCTCTTAAGTCCTTGTTGTCTTGCTCGAGGTTCAGGAATTTAACACATCCTTAGTTGAGCAACAGTCTGTGTTGATTAGTAACAGTTCTAGAGAACGAATAATTTCTTCTGTTACTTCACTATCCATAAGTTCCTAGCCTTGTCTAAAGGCAGATTCACATCGTCTGTTTGTAAAGACACATTCATCTTATTCCTTTTAATCTCTCCTCTTTTTATTTTTTCTCTGTTTGTCGTTATAAATCTTAATTACCATTGATTTAAGTTTTTTTTCCTGGGTCTTCTTGGGTTTTGCAATTTTTTGCAGTGACATAATTTTCTGTTATTTTGTAGTCATTTCTGGATCAGAAGGCATGGCTGCTACTGGCATCCCCTTGACCACCTGCTGAAAGAGCTGCACTCAGCAAGGTGTCCTGCATGGTGAAAAGATTAGAGTTGCTCTAGCATATAAGAGGAGAAATAGTATCTGTTTAACCCATACATGGCCAGTTAACTATGAAAACGTGTCCCATTCCCATCCTTTCCACACTTGGACAGGTACAAGAGCTGACTTTTATTTCCTTTGTTATTTGTTTGACCAGTTTTCCTTTGTAATCTATCTGCAAACAGCAGCTCGATTCATTTAATTTCAAGCAAACTCCCTATTCTTCTGCTAGCAGATAATCAAATACCATCCAGTGCTGAAATACTGTTCTCCTCATTTAAGTGGCTTGGTCAGCAGGAAGGTCAAGAGCTGTAGCTGTATGGTTGATTATTATTTCAAAGACAGCTTGTAACCTAATGATCCCATTCAAATTCTAAATGGATTCCTTAGGTATCTGGTATGAATTCACTAGGATTCCAAGTGGCTGGCCCATTGTGTTGTATAATTTGTTTTGGTGGCCATTCATCTTGTCCCCTTTTTTGGATGCTCCCTCCAGCCAGGGCTTCATCCATTGACTGCTTTTCTCTAATTAAATCATCCTAGATTTTGATGCCAAAGCAATTTTCCCTGAACTTGTGGTCACAAAAAGAGCAATGGTCTAATATATGCTACAGAACATATCCCTGGCCAGTTTGGAGGTAACCTGCGATAAGCACGTTGGCCACAAATCCAGTGATGTCCTTTCAAAGCCCGTGTTCGCTTACCAAAGGCGCCTTCCTACCCTTTGTCATCCGTTGGTGGGTCAAAATACAGATTGTTTCCTGGGCATAACAGTCCTCCAAAAATAGTTACCTCACCAGAAGGGTCACAATATTTGCATTTGCAAGCTCCCACACGGGGTTCCCATCTGCATTTACATCTGCAAGCTGTTTGGTTGGATTCGGAGCAGAACTCACTAAAAAGGGTTCAAGTTCCAATCCAATGTTGCAATTTCCACTGATAATCAGGAGCAACATGTGTTCTATTTGTGTAATTTTCTGGGACACCTTAAAAATAGGTGGTCAAAAAAGCCCCTTGTCCCTCTCCGTTGCTTTCCAGCCTTCAAAATCATTTCAGTAAGTGTGGTAGGAACACCTTACTCAGCTACCATTAGTGAGCTTAACAGGCATTTGATTGCATTTACCTTGATATTTGGAACAATTGTTAAGAGGGCAACTGGGGCTCCAAACCCAATTGTTTAAACCCCAAGGTAAAGTCAATTCACAAATGCCTTTTCCTACATAGACACCCTCGGTCCAATTAAGGCCATAAGTACCTGTTTGAGAAGAATGAAGTTGCCATGGACTTCCTTCTTTGTCCCACAATCCCATCCCACTATGGACCTCACTTAGGGTGTTGACCCACCATTGAGGCTCAACTAGGTGTTGGGGTTCCCTTTTTTTTTTTCATTTTCTCTTAAAGGAATTTTCCCCATACTTTGTGGCTAAGGGACAAATTACTGGGTGTTTAAGAGAGACAAAAAGACCTGGCCACAGGAGGAGGAGTCCATCTGGTTACCCCCTTTTACCTAGGGTTTTCTCATTGGGGCAGAGATGCCACCAGATTTGAACCGGCAAAAAGGGGCTGGGTGCAGACCCAAGGGCTCTTGTTCTCCCGAATTTGGAGGAGACAGAAGCTGTTCTTGTGGTTCAGGGAATTTTTCACCATTGTGAACTCCTGCCTTCTACTGCCCTCCTTCCGCCATGAGTGGAGATTGCTCACTGGAGTGGCTGTTGCACTGGGACCCTGTTTAAAACTCTGTCTCACTAAAAAGGGGCTTTTCTCACCATCTGCTTGGTTGCCGCAGGGGACCCTGGGATCTCAAGCCTGCCCTTCCCTGCCCCACTGGGAGCCAGGCCGAGGCTACACTGTCTCTGCCGTTCCTTTGCCGCTACTCTGAGCCTTCACTACACTTCAGGGCCACACCTCCTGCCAGCCAAGATGCCCTGGGGCTCTTGTTGCAGCTCCAGAGCTTGATATATTTCATCTACAACCCGGGATTTGGGTCCGTCCCTGCTGTTCCTGCCTGCTGTTCCTGAGGGTCCTGCCAGGACACTGGGCCTGGCTGCCCCAGGGTTTGTCCAGTGACCTCCTCCTCCACCATCACCGTGTGGTGCCGAGCTTGCTCCGCAGCGCCCCCTGCAGCCGCAGGGGAACCATCGCACCCGCGGACCGTGAGCGTCACTGCAGCGCAGGGGAAAGGGCCTGAGAGCCAAGAGAGGCTGCTCTGGGCTCTGCTCTGTTTGGTATCACTGCCACAGTTACTGGTGTTTGTTTGCTTTGTTTTATATATATATATGTAAAGAACTGTTATTCCTATTCATCATATATTTGCCTGAAAGCCCCTTAATTTCAAAATCAGAATAATTCAGAGGGAAGGGAGTTTCATCTTCCATTCCAAGGGAGGCTCCTGCCTTCCTTAGCAGACACCTGTCTTTCAAACCAAGACACTGGGCTAGCCACCCATGGCCACCCTTCAGATCCTCCTGGCCCTCACAGAGTCAGCAATTGCTAAGGTTAAAAACTTTCTCTACTCTCACCTTGATGTTGGAGGCAGGAATGCAACATGATAGACCTAAGCTCATGCACAAAAGCCATCTTTTTTGATCTCTCTTTTCCTTATATAGATTTGGTGTTGCAGTCCACTCTCTGGTTCAGGCCATTACAACAAAGGAAAACTCCATTCTCAGAAGCTTCAGAAGGCAAAGATCTTTTATTCATGCAAAGGCAAAAGCAAAAGTAAAAAGCAAAGAGATCTCTAGATTCTTAGATCCTTAGGTTCTGCTTCTTAGATGTGAATGCTTATATCTAGCATTGCCAGAAGCAGTGTAAAGAACAGATATCATTGGTCAGTTGCAGAGCAACAAGTCAGGAATAACAAAGTGCATGCAACACCACTTGTGAATACAGTTTTCAAAACACATGAGATGGTTTACACAAACTTCTCCTGGCTCTCAGCTCCTGCCCATGAGAAAGCAACTGCTTCTCATGAACAGAACCAAGAGAGCTGAAAAATCTCTCTCTTTGACCTTGATGCTGCTAGGCAGCATTCTCTCTCGCAGACACAGAAATGCCTGAAAAATCCTTCATGAACAGAAAATCAGTATCCATAATTTGGGGGTCTGCATGCTGGCTCCTGATTGGTTGGACCTGTTGCTACCTGCTCAATCAGCCAATAAAGCTGATCTCAGCTTCAGCCATCTAGGTCTGCAGTCCAACAGTCCCAACTGTCCTTGCTGGTCAGGCTACATAATCTGACTTGTCAAGGTATTTATATAATCAATCACCTTTTAGTTAAAAAATGGAGATCAATAATTATTGTGAGGCCTTCATGCCAGCTGTTGGCCACCACAATAATTCCCCCTTTTTCTTTTTTAAATGTAAAAGCAGTATCTGTCATCCTGTCTGCAGAGCCCTTGCAGAGCCCGTGGAAACACAGCACTATGTAAAAAATACTCATGATGATTGCCGGGGTCTTTGCGCTAAGAAGACTGACACAGAGCATAGGTGTATCAGAAGAAAGGAAGACACTTTATTGCGCTCAGCCTTTGGTTCTTATACATTTTTGCCAAGCATAGGATTTTGTAACAATGATAGAGATTGGTTAACACACGGGAATCAACTAGTAACATAACTAATGATTGGTAGATTATTTTCAGTCTCAGGGAGTATACAGGAATCTCATAAATTTCTGTTATCAGGACAGCTCCATCGCCAGATGTCCGTCGCCTCTGTTCTTGCCGACATACCATGCAGTTTATTTACTCTGTTTTTCTTAGTTTTGCATGTAGAAGGTCAGTCTGCCCTTGAGTTTTCTTCTAAGGCATTCTTTTATAAAATGGTTGCAACGTCAGGGCTCCTGTGAGGCCCGCAACAAATGATACATAATAAAAACCCTTGACCTTTCTACCCCACTCAACAGGCCTAGCTCCCTTCAGCAGGTAATGTATTTCTTTGTATCATTGGGGTGCAACAGTCCTATCCAAGAGCTGTCAATAGCATCACCAGCAGTACAGACTCTTAAAAGTGGCAGGTTGACGCCAGGGTCAGGCTGCCCAAGGTCCACTGCGTCTCCCTGTGACATCCCCGAGAGCCTCAGTAGGCTCTTGTCACAGGTCGGCAGACTCTGCAGCTTCCTCACTGCTGGCAGGCTGCTCCCTGATGGTAGCTGTGCCCGTGGAGGCAAAGAAAGAGGGAGGGGTCTCTATTCTGGGTACTGACAGCCTTTATCTGCACTAGCAGATCCCACGGGGAAAGACCGAAGAACAAAGGAATGCAGGGGATTTTATAGGGGGGGGAGAGGACAACATGAGAACCAATGAACAAAGGGTACAGGGGTGGATCTGGGGATGATTGACAAAACAGTAACCAGTTGGGGATTAGCAAGGGAGGGATTAAAGAACAACAAGCAATGGCACACCGAACAAAGGAGAATTTTCTGGAGGGGAAGGTGTGCCTTGGGGGATTGACAGGGTCTCTCCTCCCATGGAGCAGGGACATGGGTGGAGAGGGGAGAGGAATCCCTGCCTAAGAAGCGAGGAAGGGATGTGGCTAATCAAGGGGAGGAACAGAACTCAGGGAAAAGGGGTAACAATAGGAACCAGGGTACAGGGAAAAAACTTAGAACTAAGGTACAGAACTTGAACGCAGATTGAAGGCTTTCTAACAATGCTTGCTTTTTAACTTCTCCAGTGCATCTCCAGCTTGCCCTAAGCTGGAGCACCACAACAGCAGATGCAGGCTGATCAAAAGTTACAACTTAACTCCATGAACAAGAAATATTTTAACTTTAGAACAGTGAGTACCCAAACAACTTTTCTAATTCAGGCTATCACTCATTCAGATAAATTACTCAAGTCCTCATATTAAATATCTTCTGTGTCCTTAGATGGATAAAAAAATCCTTGAAAATCCGTCTTGAAAATCCTAGATTGTTGTCTCAATTGCATGTGTTGTTTATTTCACTGCTCCACGATGTCTGCTGGAGGTTCTCCCAGGAGATGTTTTCTCGGGTCCTGAGCAGGACGTAAAGCAGAGCGGACACACCTGGCTGGTAGCCACTGTGTTCTGGTGTCCACTGAAACACACACATACCCACGTCCTCGTGTAATGAGGTCCCATGGACCTTCCCACTTGTTTGTAATGGTGTCCTTTATCATCACTTTAACTGTGGGTGATTGGGAATCACTGAATGACTGTGGTGACAGGAAATTATTTAAGATTACTGAGTTTTGGGATCGTTCTGATACTGTTAGGTAGTTTAGGATGGAAACAGCCTTTGTTACCCTGCTTTGTAGGGTCTCGCCACACATTCCCTTTTTTTGTTTATCTAAAATATGTTTTAAAGTGCCGTGGGCACATTCAGCAATGGCTTGGCCTGTGTGGTGTTTTATGCCCCATAGTTGAAGGAATTGTCTAGTATTGTGTGCAATGTAAGCAGGGCCATTATCTGTTTTTATGGTGTGTGTGGAACACCCAAAGTGGCAAAGGTTGATTGCCAATGAGCAATGGTATCCTGGCTCCTTTGTCCTGTATATACAGTAGCCCATATAGCTGAAGAAAATGTGTCAATTGACACATGCACAGGTTTTAGTTTTCCAAATTCTGGAATATGAGTCATGTCTGTTTGCCAAATCTGTAAGGCTATCTTAGGCCATGGGGATTAATTCCCAACTGTGGTGGTGCTGTGTGACCTTGACAATCAGAGCAGGAGTTGACCATGTTGCAAGCCTCTGAGTTTGATAAGATAAATTGTCTCTGCAGGGCTCGCATGCCTTGATGGAAAAAGGCATGTGAAGCCTTTGCTTGTGCACGCATGTCCGATTGTGGTACTTTCCACCTAGCAGGGCTCGCTAGGCCATCTGCTCGGGCGTTGTCCTCTGCAATGAAGCCTGGTAGATTTGTGTGATTTCTGACATGTAAAATATAGTAGGGACAGTCTCAGGCTTGGATGGTATGCCACAGACCTTTTAATATGTTGAATAATTGTGCATTGTCAATCTCTTTGAGCAGGGCTTGGTCCAGTCTTTGTGTTATATCTGCAATGTAGGCAGAGTCAGTGACGATATTTAGAGGCATGTCTGGAAAACGCTGAAAGGCCACATGGGGTCCCCCCCTGGGAAGAGGGGACCCTGAGAGAGCATTCCCCAAGTTACACAAGGGGGTTCTCCCACAGGATCCCCTGTTCTGTTATGCTAATGTACCCGAGTTCTGTTTCCCTGCTCACCCACTGCCCCTTGTCCTTCAGTCACTCTCTCCCTGTTCCCCCATTGGTTTCCATACCCTAACCCACCTTTGTACTGTCCCCATGCTCACGATGGTTGGCCCTGATGCTCTCTCCACCCCTACTACCCCGTACTTAACCCTTGATCTTCCCATGAGTCTTTGGTCTTTGCCCCTGGACTTGTATACATGCCGGGCTGGAATAAACATCTCTGAAAACCCATGCAAAGACCCTTCCCTACTCTTTGCCACTGACACAGATGCTTCTGGAAGGTTGCAGCACCATATCACTCACACCAGGCCACAACAAGGCCATAGCTACTGCATATAGCTCAACAGCCTGAGGTGATCCATTTTCAAAACCTTCCAGTTCTGCCATTCATTTTCCTTCAATGGTTTTTCCTGTTTTCCCAGACCCATTGGTAAATACAGCAATACCCTTTAGGGGTATACAACTATTCAATGGTTTTAAGGATATTTCAGTAGTCCCACCAAATTGCAGTAATTTATGACTTGGTAGATAGTAGCTAATCTGTCCTGAAAAAATTTGTAAAGAGCTTTCTAAAGATGTGCTGTTGGCATAGCACCATTCAAATTGTTCCTCAGTCACATGTATAATAATTTTGGAAGGAACTTTTGCAGCCAATTGTAAACATTTTTGATGGCATTTGATGATTAGTTGAGCGATCAACTCAAAGATGGTAAGTGCCATCTTTTTCGTTGATGAGGTAGAAACACCCACTCTAGGACATTTAAAGGGTTGGACCACTGAGTATCTCACTGCTCTATGATAGCCATAGGGTGGAAATGAACAATGGAAATAAACAGAGTAATAGATATTTCGGGGTAAATCCAGTGAACTTGTCTGTTTGTGACAGCCCACTCCACTATTTCAAATGCGGCTTTTGCCTCTGGGGTTAATTTTCTGGAGGAATTCAGATTGGGATCACCTTTTGTATGTTAAATAAGGTTGCCAATTGTGATGTAGTCAATCCTAGATATGGTCTGAGCCAATTTATGGTACCTAAAAATTTTTGCGCATCATTTAGAGTTTGAATTTTTGTTGAGAGTTGAATTGTTTGTGGTTATATGGTCTGATCTATGATTTTGAGTCCAAGATATTTCCAAGGCGGTTGTTGTTGCACTTCTTCTGGTGCCACTTGCAGCCCATATATTTTTAATGCTTGCATCAGGTCTGGTCAAATTAATGAAAGATCTTTTTTGGTTGCGGTTGTTATTAAAATATCATCCATATAATGGTAGCAGTATGCCCCAGGAAATTGTTCTCTGACTGATGATAATGCCTGAGGCACGTACCACCGACAAATTGTGGGGCTGTTTCATTCCTTGCGGTAAAACTTTCCATTGATAACGTTCCACTGGTGCAGTGTTATTAATGGATGGCACCGTAAAAGCAAACTTCGGGGTGTCATTGGGAAATGAATAAAGGAATAGTAAAAGTAAATAGTAAAAGTAAAGGAATAGTAAAAAAACAGTCCTTTGGATCCACAATCAGAATGTCCCAATTGACAGGAATCATTGTAGGTGATGGCATGCCTGGTTGTAGGGCCCCCATGGTTTCCATGACCACATTGATTTTTTCTTAGATCATGTAGGAACCTCCACTTCCCGGATTTCTTTTTGATGACAAACACTTGGGGTGTTCCAAGGGCTCGTAGATGGTTCTATATGCCCTTGAACCAGTTGCTCTTGCACTAAAGTTTTGAGGGTGTGTAGCTTCTCCTTTTCTGGGCACCACTGCAGTACTCACACAGGCTGAGTGGTCAGCCATTTTAGGGCATGTGTGGGATATTTCACACCCTTTAAAACAGTGGCCCTGTTAAAAATCCATTCCTACCCGGACTCCCCATGCAGAAAGAACATCCCTCCCCCATAGGTTGAGTGGTGCTGCAGTGATGTATGGTTGTATGGTGGCTGTTTGACCTTTGGGATTTTTGACCAACACAGATTTGCTGCTCAAGCAGCTCTGTGTGGTCTCCCCAAGGCCAACGGTGGTTCCTACAGCTGTAGTGGGCCATGACAGTTGCCAGGTATGGGAAGAGATTATTGTAACATCTGCCCCTGTGTCGACCATCCTGCTGACCTTTATTTGCGAGGGCCTCGCCTGAGCCATCATAACAGTGCACACCATATTAGATCTTTGATCACTTACGACCTGAGTCCAGCACACCTGGGGTTCTCCAGTGAAACTGAAGCCTCGGTCTCCTCACTCTACAGGTTCTGTTTTGGAGATAAGAGACATAAAAGGGATGAGTTGGGCGATTCGTGTTTTTGCAGGGATTGTTACAGGTGGAGTAGGAGTTGAAACTAAGGCGTGTATCTGTCCAGTGAAATCTGTATCAATAATGCCAGGGTGCACAAAACTACCTTGTAGAGAAGCACTGGATCTCCCGCTCAACAGTGGCACTCAGTCCTCTCCCAATGCGCCTGTGGGCCTCGAGAAGGACCTTGTGTACCCTTAAAGTGCTGACGGTTACTGAGATAGAGGTGGAAACATCCCTTCCAGATACTCCTGCTGTCCTTCCAGTGAGCTGGTCACACAAGCTTGTACAGGAAGGTAGGAAGATGTTTGTATCTGCATGCGTCTTCCCCTCATGCTCGGTCTTCCATTTCTCTGGTCCTTGAAAGATTGTCTTTTAGTATAAATTTTGCATTTGCATTGTCTGGCCATATGACTGCGTTTCCCACACCAGCTACAGTATATGTTGGCATTTCCCTGTTCTTGAGATGTTCCTGTCTTAAAAGGGCAGTTTGCTCTTAAGTGGCCTTGTTGTCCACGTTTGTAGCATTGCAACGTCAATTTTACTGCAGTTACAATGGAATTTGCTATCAAAGATGCATTATTGGACTCAGATCCCACCTTGGCACAGGCATTTATCATTTCATTTAAAGATGGATTTTCACTTGGCAGTAGTTCTATGATTTTTCAACAATCTTCATTTGCATTGTCTTTTGCCAGCTGTAAAATTAATTGATTCCTGATCTCAATATTTGTGATTTGTTTTTTCCATTGTGTCTTGTAATCTCTCTATAAACTGCAGGTATGGCTCTTTAACCCTTTGTTTGATCTTTGAATATTTTTGAGTAGGGTTAGCCATGTCTGCTACCTTAAATAAAGCTTGCACCCCTAAGTCTTTTGCTTGTGATAGCACTAATGAAAGTAATTTTGCCTGCAATCGTGGATTCTCTAGAGGTGGCAGTCCTAGGAGTTGACAAACTCCTGCCCCAAAACAGGGGTCTTCTTGTGAAACTCTTAGATTTTTCAGTTCCTGGTTTTCCGCACTGCTTCTCCAAATTGATTCAAAAAGAATATATTGAAGTGGGGTATTGTGGTCATGACTTGGCAGTGGGTTTTTGAGAAACTTCAGAGACAAGCTGGAAAAAGCAATTTCTTTCTAACCTGTCTTCAATTCTAAATAGTTAACTCCATTTCGAAAGGGAACTCTCGATAGTTCCCAGGAGAAAAGAATGTAAATATGAGAAATGTTTATGGTAAGGTGTTTGACTGACCAATGGAAGATGTCATCTCTGTTCTTGTTGTGCATTCCATTCTGGTGCTGCACAGACAGACACACACACAGACACAGAGAGACATGGAGATGATCGCAGCTCCGAACCTGTTCGAGGAAGCTGCTGATCTCTCTCTCTCTCTCAATCATCTTTTTAATAATATCTATCTACTTATCTATCTATAAATAAAGCCTTCTGATCATCAATCCATGAACTCTGAGTTTTTGTAGAAGGACGAGGCCAAAGCTAAAGGCCAGCAACAACGTCGTCATTCTACAGGGTATAAATCAATTTCTCTAGCTGCTTAATGTCATATGGTGCCACCTCTTTGGTAGTTAAAAATCGCAGCAAGTTGGCAACAGCAGGGCACCCTAGTCCATACTTGGCAACACGCTGGCATAATTCAGAAAGAACTAGTCATTAAAAAGGCATCTACTTGTCACGCGTGGTTCCATTGCCTCTCAGCACAGGGTATGCATTGATTGTTCCGGCCCCAGGTTTCCAATCATCTGGCATGGGCACATCATTTTTCTGCTGCCTCATAATCCCCACATGCAATAGCCACTTGCTTTACCTGTCCCCAGACTCTGACCGGATCAAGAGCAGCTGTTGGCAGCACAGCGATGGCGGCATTGTCTCTGGGTTCGGCAGAGGGGTGATAGCTCTGGCCCTCTCTGTGGGTGTGTATTGGGTTGCCAGTCAGAGTACTTTCCTGGGGCTGCTTTAACTCCAGAGGCACAGAGGCATGTGGTAGAGGCACACACGCATGATGGTGACAGCTTTAGAAATCTCTATTTCACTGGCACTTCCGGGTTTGACATTGGTTTGACTCCACGTGTGATGACGTGTCCCCAGAGTTGCAGCCACGGGCAGGTGCATCCAATGGAGGCAGGGTTGTAGGCGTGGTCTCGCAGCCTAGCCAATCAGCTTCACGATAAGACAGTCCAAGCGTATCCGTGGTGACGCAGAACGCATGCTACTCCAGCGTACACTGTTCAGATGGCCGCATAGGCATCCGAGCACTTGATGCCTCTCCACAGCAGCCATACATGGCTCTGCACCAGCTGGGTATGGCGGAGCAGCCCTGCACAGCCACGGGATGCACTTCCGGGGAAACGTCCCAGCACAAAGCGGCAGCATGATTTCTCGCGGCTGCTTCGCCCATCCTTCTCTTTTGCATGCCCATTGCGGCATCCACACCTCCAGTTGCTCCTCCTGATGCCCTCTTCTTGCTGCCGGCCTCAGTGGGCAGCACCCTCCTTGTCCCCACCACCATCTTCACATTGTTCTCGGTTTTTAACTGCTCTAGCAAATCCACCATAAGCCTCCAGGGCTTTATCATATTGATGGCTGTATTGTCTCCTATGGAGGTTGCTTCGATCATAAACTTGCCCAACCCCCTCCCATGTTTTTAAATCTAGAGCGGTTCCTTCAGCTACACATATAGTCCATGCTTCTCGGACCATGTTAGCAGGGCCAGTAAAGCGTGCTCATTGTATCTTATTCCCTGTTTCTTTAAAAGAGGGACCCATACCCTAATGATGGGATCTTGCTGTACCAAGGCCCACACTCCCATATTTTTCTTCTCCCACGGTGTCCTCTGCTCCCCAAAAAAGGGGGGGGTCTGAACCCAGGTGGCTTTCTCCACTGCCTTCCACAGCTCTCTCCGCTGTATGTGGCTTTTTACGTCATTATCCACAGCCCTATTGGCTGCCGGCAGCAATTGCCACTGCCCCGCAGCTATCCCTGCCGCTCTCCGCAGCCCTGCCGGCTGCAGGCAGCAATTCCTGCTGCCCTCTGCCTCCCCTCAATATCCACAGCGGCTTGCTGTATCATGTCGGTGGTCACCAGATGTCGCCTTGATGACGGAGGCAGGAACGTGACATAACCCACCTAAGCTCATGCACAACAGCCATCTTTATTGATCTCTATTTTCCTTATATAGATTTGGGGGTCCGCATGCTGGCTCCTGGTTGGTTGGACCTGTTGCTACCTGCTCAATCAGCCAATAGCTGATCTTGGCTTCAGCTGTCTAGGCCTGCTGTCCAACAGTCCCAACTGTCCTTAATGGTTAGGTTACATAATCTGACTGGTCAAGGTATTTATATAATCAATCACCTTTTAGTTAAAAAATGGAAATCAATAATTATTGTGAGGCCTTCATGCCAGCTGTTGGCCACCACAATACTCTACTTCTTCTCCTAAGGCTGCAAATTGATTCTCCCGCTCTTGGCCTAAGCTTAGCTGACCATATAAAAGTAGAATTATTAAGGAAAATATTTTAATAGTGTAGACTAATGACCTAGTCTAATTTTCATGCTGTCTTATGCATCACCTGTGGTGAATGAAGGCACAGAAATTACTTAGCATAAAGAAAACAATGACAGCAAGTGTTAGCCTCCCAGTGAGTGGAGATTCTAAAGTAGGGATGCCCACACAGACCATTTCAGCAGATGATCTGTGGGTAGGCACACGGGGCTTCCCCAATGTCAATGCACTGGCTACTGCTGCGGCCCACTCCTGTGGAGTGTCAGTCACAGCCTCGCGTCCTTCTCCTCCAGCTGAGATGTCCAGATCTCCAGGGCTTCAGAGACTTTGACCCGAGTGTGATGCATCTGCTCATGTTCAGCTGTCTTGATGGCTGTTTCTGTGGTCAGGGACACTTGGAATGGGCCAGGCCACTTCACCACCAGTGGTGCTTCTTTCCACTCCTTAACCAGGATTCAATCTCCTGGTTGGATATTATGAACAGCAAAATCCAAAGGCAGGGTCTGTGCCAGCTGAGTTTCCTGTTAATGGGGTTTCACAAGAGACAGTATCCTGGCCACATATTGTTTTAGATTTACATCACTTATCTCTACCCCCCCCACTAGGCTGAGAGTTACCAGGGTAATTCCAAACAATGACTGAAAGGGAGATAACTGAATCTCTTTTCTGGGTCTGGCCTTCATTCTTGCCAAAGCCAATGTCAGAAAGCCCTACCCATTGCATCTTGGTTTCTATTACCAGCTTCAAAAGATGTTTATTTCTCAATTCATTTTTTTTCTACCCTCTGGGGGTGCCAGGGAAGTTCCCCGTATTCCTCCATCCTATGGATGTTCCATTGTTGTGGTAGTTTAGAAAATCTTGGTTTGTAGGGGTAGAGGAAAAAGAAAAAAGAGGCAAAACAGCTGCTCGAAACTTCTGTGACCAGCACAGAGCCGACAGTTGATGGATAGGTAGCTAGACTGATTGAATAAGCTAGAAACACCTCTGTGATGACATATTTTAAGGAAGGAGGGTGTGGGAGGGTGTAGGCCTCCGGGCCCCATCCTGGAGTGGGCTGCCAGGGCCCCCCAGCGTGGGCTGCCAAGAGAACCATCCCGGAGCTGCAAGCAGCTGTGAACAGCCGTGAGCAGCCACCCAGACAGGACCTGTGGCGCAGGCCTCTGTGGACAGCACAGCCTGCGTAGGGCTGGCGGGCCCTTCCATGCAGATGGTGCCACTTGTGCCAAACAGGGCAAAAAACACCATGCAGCCGGCAATGAGAGACATCGTAAATATTTCCCTGATGCAGACCCCGGACGAGATCAACTTCTCCACTGCAACTTAACAGACACCAACTTTCTTCCAAGACACAGAGAAAGGAAAAGTGAGATCACATGAGGAGGCTGACATAGCAGTGCCAAGGTAGGTGGGGGAAGGGAGAGGGCAGAGGCGCTCCAAACACCAGAGCTGAGATTCTCCTGCAAGCTGTGGTGAGGGCTATAATATAACAAACTGTTTCTCTATAATTCATTGAAGTGCATGTGGGTGCAGAAATCCACATGCAGCCCGTGAAAAAAAGTGCTCATGCCTGTCCTGGTTTGAGACAGATTCAAAGGAGAAAACAGGATGTAATTACCCCTCCCCCACCAGGTTTGGGAAAAAAGAAATATTTCCTTGGAGGAAAATGAAGAGGAAAAAAGAAGCTATTTATTTAACAAAACACACAGGAAAAAAAACCCCAAAACAATAAAAATCTCTCGCTGGAGAGAAGAACCTGGGAAACAGGTTGGAGTCCTTTTGGGTGTGGTCTCTCTCCTTCCCAGAGCACCGCAGGGGGGCCCCCCTTTCCGCCCGTGGGAAGCCTCTCAGTGAGGTTCCAATGTTCTGAAGTTCTGAAGTTCTGAACAGGCCCAGAAGAGGGAAAAACAAGAAGAAACCCAAAGTCCCAGAAAAAACTCTGTCTCTCTCTTCTCCCGAAGAAAAAACAGAGCTGAGAGCTGGCAGGGAAAAGCCAAGAAGGTGCTTTCTCCTCCCCCTCTCTCTCTGTCCCAGCCACTATCACTTCTCAACAGCAGCAGAACAAAGAGCAGTGACCTTGAAGCACAGAACTGCCTGACTTTTTTTTTTTCCCCCTCTCAGGCTCACTTTAAAACCACAGAAAGGCATAAAATTCATTTTCTGGGCATAGGCAGAAGATAAAGGATAAACCATAAAGTCACTCCAAGACAACGCTAGAGCGCATAGATGCTGTGAGAGGCTTTTAGAGATTGAAGAAGAGACACTTTGCTTTCAGGCTGGAATAGCTCACCCTTAAAAAACTAAAACCCCTTGAACCATTATGACCCACTGCCTTGAGGTGACTTTATGATGTGTATCCTTTATCGCCCAGATATGAATACTGTGCCTTTCTGTGCCTTTAAACTGAGCCCGAGAGGGGAGAGAAAGACAAAAAGAGCCAGACGAACTTTTTCAAAGCACTGTTGTGCTCCAAGGTCGCTCTGGCTACCCCTCTCTGCATTCTTCTGCTGTGGGGAGATTGCTGCAGCTCCTGCTGCTGCAGGGAGTGGGAGGAAGGCTAGAAAGCAGCTTCCTTGCTTTCCAGCCAGCTTTTGGCTCTCGTTTTCTCCAGAGAGAGACAGATAGTCTTTTTCCTGGGACTTTGGTCTTTCCTTCTTCTCTTCTGGACTGTTCAACAATACCAGAACTCATTGGGAATACTTTCCACCAAGGCCCGGAGGGGGCCTGTGCCTAAATCCCAGCTCCAAGGAGGAGGAGAGAGCTCACACTCAAAGAAGAACTTTAAAATCTTCTCAAGTTTCTCTCCACAGTGAGAGATTTTATTATTTAGCATTATTATTCTTTTCCTGTGTGTTGGTTAAATAAATTTGTTTCTTCTTCACTTTCCTCTGAGGAAATATAATTTTCCCAAACCTGGTGGGGTAGGGGTGGCTGTAACCTGCCTTCTTTTGAGGAGACATTCCTTTTAGAGCATTTCCCTGATTTTGTCTCAAACCGGGACATCCACGCTGGCAGTTTTGGGAAGACTGCGAGATCCGTGGGAGAGACTTTTGCACTGCAGCGGACTAGAGCAAGGCTGTTGTTTGTGAAGTTTGAAACTACGCTAGGGAAGTTCGCAGAGAACTATCTCCCGTGGGACAGATCCCATGGCACAGCAGAAGAAACTCTTTTCCTTCAACATAAATGTGAGAAACAAGCTCACAATTTTTAATTTTGAAAGATTTATTAATCAGTAATGAGGGACAAAACACTAGAACAGCATAGAATAGATCAGTGCTGGCCGCTCTGCTACATGACAAACTGCAGGCAGAGGACCGTGGCAGGCACAAGGGTGCAGTTTTCACACCCTTAGCCACGCCTCCTGCCAGTGTCCCTAGTGATGGATTCCTCTATCCGGCTTCCAATTGGCTCGTTGTTGTGAGGAGTCTTTTTATTGACTTCTGTCCAGTGGTCGTAGATGTTGTCCTGATGGACTTGCAGTTCCTTCTCATGATCTCTCTTTCATTATCCCTTGATGATAATTAGATTTAAGTCTCTGCTTCCCTCCCCATGGGTCTCTGGTGCGCCACCCTGTGGAATATAAAGTTCACTGCAATTTTACAACTGTAACATTCCCCCAATCTCAATTAACATATATAAAACTCTTAAATAACATGACATGTAAGAACTGTTAACCCTCCAACTCTTTAATTATGAAAGCCAACCTGTGTCTGTTTACTACAATAAAAAAACACTCTTAAGAATTGAAATACTGACCAAAACCCCATGTTTGTTTCATTTGCGCGGTTTGTGGAAAGGGGGAGGTACTGGAAGAGAAAGGTATTTTGAAAGTTTGCTTTGGTTCCTCATTATTCTTTTTACTTTTAATTCTGTTAGTAATAAATTTTCTTTATATTTTTAAAGTTTGTATTTGTTTTGCCTTGAATTTTTTTCCTTTTTCCTCAATAATCCTTATTTCACCTTATGAAAATGACGTTTTAGTTCCCCTCCTCTGCTCAGCTATAGCTGAGGCAAGTAAGTAAATTTTTTTTCATGGTGCCTGGCACCTAACCTGTGTCAAACCGCCACAATAATGTTCCTAAAGAAGCCATAACTCCTTGAAGGATCTTTCCTGTAAAATGAGTTCCCCTATCTGATTCTATTGCTTCTACAATCCTGTGTCTTGGAATTATCTGTTCCAACAATACCTTAATAACTGATCCTGTAGTTGCTGAAGCAGCTGGAAATGCTTCTGGCCACCTTGTTAGCTGACATACTATTAGCAGAAGATATGAAGCCTTCCCACTTGGGGCATCTCAGTAAAATCCACCTGGCATCTTTGGAAGGGACGTATAGTCCAAGGCCTCCCTCCCCTGGCAGTTTTCTTTGTAACCCTGTTATTGGCTTTAGCACAAACCAAGCAACATTCAACAGCTCATTTTGCCAGACTAAAAAGACCCACAGCAACATACACCTTGAGGAAGGCTTCTGCCAATCTCAGGAAGGCCAAGGACTCTCTTCATGGAGTTGTTTTAGTATTTGTAGGGCCAAAGTTTCTGGTATCCATTGTTTGCCATTCCTTGTAAACCAATTATCCCCTTTTTACTCTGCCCTACTATTTTTAATTATCTGCATCTCCTCTGGTGGAAAAGACAGCTTCCCTGGCAGTGATTGAGTCACTGGGAGCAAAGGGAGGATCTTTGAGATCTCTGGCAAAAGTGTTGTTGTCCGAGTATCTTCATCTGCCAATTGATTACCTATTGTACCCTGCCTGATATCCCCTAAAGTACATTATTGCCACACATTTTGGTAAATTACCCACCTCCAACAGATGAGCAGTTAACCTCTCATGAGCTAATGTTTTTCCCCAGCAGGGTAATAAACTTCTTTTTTCCCCACAGTTTTCTAAACACATGTACGCACTCCACATGCATATTTAGAATCAGTAAGAATGTTAATTCCCAGGCTCTTACAAGCACACACAGCTCTGCTGTCTGAGCTGACCATGTGGGTGGCAACTTCCTGCCTTCCTCTAATTCTTGTCCCTTAATGATAGTAACTCCCTTCCCTTCTACTACCCCTGAAGACTTAAACACATGTTCTCCCTTAGGTCAGGGAGTGTCTTGGAAATTTTCCCTAGGCCGGGTCTGGAGATCTATCACTTGAATGCAATCATGGGTTTCTTCCTGGCCCCCTTCTCCAGGACTGTTCAAACAGGAGGCTGGGTTAAACCCTTCTCCACTTCTCAATCCTAAATCCTTCTGTTCCATTAAAAAAGTTTTAGGCTGTAATAACCAAGCACTGGACATCCACGCAGAGGCTTTTACATTTCACAAAACTTTAATTTGATGTGAGACTTTAATAATGAGAGATTCTCCTGTCATCAGTTTTCGGGCTTCAGGTACCATTAAAGCCATGGTTACACAGTCCTGCAGACAAGGAGGTCAGCCTCTGGCCACTGGGTCTAACATCTTAGAAAAGTAAGCAACAGACTGCTGCATTGCCCTGTGTTCCCATACTAAAATTCTTTTAGTTGGGTCCTGTCTAACATCCATATATAATTCAAATTCTTTTTCCCTGTCTGGAAGGACTAGGGTAGGAGTTTCAGCAAAACTGCTTTTTTTTTTTTGTAACATTTTAAAATTCTGCATTCCTTCTGGTGTCTATTTATCCAGTTTCATAACTGGCGGAACGGGAGTATTATAGGGAGACATCCATGGCTCCAAAAGCGCTGCCTTTAAGAGGGACTCAGTAACAGGCTGTAACTCCTTCTTTCCCTCCCTTGAAAAGAGAATATTGCTTTTTAGACACCACTTGTCCTGGTTGCTTCAAAGTAGTTTGGAGAGACTCTATAGCTAATTTTCCGTATTTCCCCAGGACTGCCCACACTTCTGGGTTTACTGCAGCATAGGCCTTCCCAGACGTTTGACGCAAAGTTACAATAGTGTTAGCTCTGTATCACTTTTTACAATGTCATTTTGCATTCCAAATGTAGCTATCAAATCCCTTCCCAGTAAATTATAATTACAATCAGGAACAAAAACTCATGTATTTCAAACCTATCCCCCACATCTACTAATCTTGGTTGAATAAAACACATTCACTCCTCTTTTCCACTTACCCTCTGAAAAATTACAGAAATTCTTGACAGTTCTTCTTCAGGGATAATATTCATAAGTGGGTTGAGAGGCCTCTGTGTCTATCAGGAAACACCTCCTCTTGGTCCAGACCCATCCTAAATGTTATCAAGGGCTCCAGTGTGGTGGGTCTCTGCTGTAATGGGAACCGCTGACACTCCTAAAAATCCATTTCCATTAATTGCTGGACTTCCTCCTCCTGAGCATTCAGTTGTTTCTGTGGACATTCTCACTTCCAGTGTCCCTGCAGATAGCACACTGATTCCTTCCCAGGGTCTGTTTGGGTCGGCTCTCCCCTGCTGAGGAGGGAATGCCTCTGCCACATCCTTGTGGCCAATCCTGTCCCTTCTGTCCCTGGGGACCCCTTGGGCCTTGTGGTTTATCCCTCCGCAGCTGTAAGAACTCTGCCATCACCTTTGCCTTCACCTTTTCATCATCCCTTCTTACATACACTGGCTGTATCTTTCTAACCAGTTCATCCAGGGGCTTTTTCTGCTCTTTCTCTAGCCCCCGCTACTACTGCTTGTGGGTATTCATTCTCCCACAGCTCAAAATAATTTGTTTCTCCAGTGACCCAAAAAAAAATCCTTGCTGGGAATACAAAGAACCTGCATCTGGCCCTGGGTAAGCTGGTAAATTTTGAGGATAAATGCTTCTGCTGCTGCTTGCCTTGTCCATATACCTCCATATTTCACTTCGACCAATCCTTTCTCAACATAACAACAGCATTTTTCCCCTGTTGCGGAGACCTTAACTCCCATTATTGCACCCCCACCCCCCCACCCCCCCCCCGCTATGAATTGTCCTTAATTCTCTGGGAGAATGTGGAAAC
>JAWWMJ010000116.1:675342-690309 GCA_035047045.1 Vireo griseus
CATGACCCATTTTACTGCATGCCACTTGGACATTTAGGCTACCTAAGACAAGTATTTCAGCAGTAGTTCACAAAATCATTTGGAGATAAATGTCAATTCATTGTTTATTGTGTGAATGTCTAAATCTTAGCAGTATTACTGCTGATAATCCTCTATACACACCATACAGGACTGCAGTTACTTCACATTCTATCACAGTTTTAGCTGTGATCCATGGAAGAAAAAATATAAATATCACCACATTCTCTTATGCAAACAGGCCTCCTCATTTTAACATATTTAAAAATTACACAAGGTTTTTTTTTTTTTTTTTAAACACACCTGGTAATTCTGCGTAGTGACAGGAGGTGGTGGCGGTGGAGCTTCTTGTTGCCTCTGTGTATAAGCATAATCTGCAGCTGTGTGCGCTGTAGGATAGCCTCCATAAGCAGCAGCTGTTGCAGCAGCTGCAACAGCTACTGGAGCAGGCCTGGCTACTGCAACTGTAGCTGCTGCTGGAGCATAGGCTGCAGTGACAGTGTGCGCAGCAACTGGTGCCTGATGGACAGTGTAGCTGGCAACTGTAGTTGGATGGGAATAAGCTACGCCCGAAGCTGGCTGCTGGCTACATTGGAAAAAGACATTAAGCAAATAATTAGATTAATCCAACATACTCATCTAATGCCTAAACTTTTCAAACTCCCAGATTTGATTCATACTTGTCTGTTCTACAAGCAGACCTGGAACAACTATCATACACTCTAATGACTTTTATTACCTCTTATCCACCCCATTAAAAAGGCTGTATCATTTTGAAGTTTCTGCGAATGCAAATATATCATGCAGGCAATGACTTTCTTCTTAGCAAGGAGTGGTGGTAGCTGTGTTCCACTGCTTGAAAAGAACCCAAGCCTTTCATTCAAAATAATACAGAAGTCTTAGAGTTATCTTTTCATGACCAATAAGTTTTTAAGTGTTTTAGTGGTTCTTCAATAAAACTGATATACCTGTCAAATTAAGAAAAATACTGCTTTTCTGTGAGAGATCATTACTGATATGCACTTGCATGATGCTTTTCAGTAAATCATATTAAAGTAATGAGATTTTAAAGATTTATGTGGAACAAAAACGCTCAGAACTCTTAAATTTAAGGAAGAGACACTTTAAATATTTCTGATGTGGGACTTTTCCCACAAAAATTGAAAATTATAAAAGCTGGCCCCACTCACTCATACAGAAGTCCACTGCCTCACAACATGAAGTATCAAAAGAATAGGCACACAAATCAAACAAGACAACTGCTACCAGAGATCTGGCAAACTTCCAGGCACATGCTGAGACTAATTTGCTTCTCTTAAATGTGAAGGTAAAACATTACTGTGGCTATTTAATAAGTAAATATTAACAGTGGAAATAAAAAATGATGGTTTCTAAAGCTTAATTATTTGAACTAAAATTAATATTGTTGTCTTATACTGATTTATAACTTTTCATTATTATTAAAATCCTATAATAGCTATTTTTAAACAAATAAAGTGAACTGGGCAAAATATCACAATCTGGAACAATTATATGAAATAGGGGATTGAGTGATTATTATGAAATTTTTAGTACACTTCCTGTACTGATTTTCAATATTTAAGTCTCTACAGAGTTTCACATCTCCACAGCACTATTAAAAGATTATTCAAAACCAATTCCATGCCTATCAAGGAGGTAGTATCCTCTAATTTTTAGAAAAAAATAGAAAAATGAAATCTCGTTGGAAGCAAACATACTCAGTGTCAAAGTGGAATTTCAGCATGGTTATGCTCAAAACCAAAAGGAATGAGTTACAGTATTTCTTTCCTAAAGACTGCAATATTCTCTCTGATATAGCTATCAAAGCACCTTTTAACTAGTTACTATTATTTTTGCAAAAGACATTTCCATAACTTCCTTTTGTTGAATAATTTTTTAAAATAAAAACTGATTTTGTAATTTTAATTACAGCAAAACCCATCCACTTAAATATATTTTTAAAAAATTCTTACAGCAGAAACACAGAAAATGTTGTTATTATTATTGGACTTACATACCTGGAGTCCACCTTCTTCCCATCTTAGGCCCCTGTTTGCTTTAAAAATCACTTGCATTTCATCCAAATTTAATTCAGTTGTAAGTTGCATTCACAATTATGTTTCATTTCATTCTCAACTTCTTAGCATAATAGTGGAAGGAAAAGACCCGAATCACTCTGGTGTAGCTCCCACCACTGCTTGATATATATAGATAGTTTATCTATTTTGTCCGTTTAAAGTGAGAAATCAGACTCCATCAGATAATTCATGAAGACTATTTTATGATGGTAAAAGTGAATGACAATTTATAAAATTAGGCTGTATTATCTACATAATTAACAGTATAGAAGTGTAAAATATTCATACATTCTGAAGTAATTCACATTATCATATATATCTACTAAAAGTACATTACATTGGGAAAACAGGCAGCAGACTTTATCTCACACTGCACTTGAACACATCAAGTCTAATACTGCCAACAAGGAAAAGTCTTACTCCCCACTCTTACTCTTCCTTCCTCCCATATACCAACCCTGGCTATGCCATCCTATTTCATCCCTTGTCAAGCTATTAATTGCACTGATTTAACTCATTAATCTAGCAGAAAATGATTAGGTTTTTTAAATTTTTTTTTCCCTGAGCTCATTTTCTATCGTGGTAGAACTATTAGAAACACTGTAGCTCACAAAACAGTCTGCTGAGTGCTAGAATCCACATAAGTTATACATATGGAAGCAGAGGAAAATAATCAAATAACGGGGGAGAGAGAAAGAACAGGGACTTGCCCAGGAAGCAGTAATTTGTCTCAAGTTTCAGGAAACTGTGCTTAAGTGACTATTACAAAACACAGTAGTGTTCACAACACACTATGAGGTAACAGTATCAGTCTATAAAAGAAAATGCTTTTGTTCTCAGAATATATATATATATTATTAAAGCTGTCTGACAGTTTTCAGTGTTTAATACTACAAAGAGATTGTGATCATTATGAACAGCACTATTAACAAGATCCTGCTAACAGACAGTTTAATTTCTTCTGTGCTCTTTTTGTACCAAACTTCCTTATCATGGTATAGAATTAACAGCTCAAATAATTTGATTTCTAAGGCTAATATAATTTTATGACCATGTTTATTTTAGCAAATCTGTTCCCCTTGCTTCTCCAACACCATGCAGAGCTAGTGACCAAGTTTGCAAGGCCACAAGAAAAATATTATAGAATTGACTGCTACTTTATTTTTAAAATTTATGTTATGCTATGTTACAGAAATTCATATCAACATCTTTTCTAAATTTATGTTTCTTTTTCTCTACATGGTCTAACTGAGAACCTTTTAACATAAAGATGACCAGGTATTTTCAGGTAATTAATTTATAATCAAAATATTTTTGTGTCAACTTCATTTAACTTACAAGAATTTTTAATCCTTGTTTGGTGATTAGTGCCTCATCACACTTGCCAAGATGAACTTATCTCCCTCCAGACTATTTTTCTAGCTCCCGCTTCCATCAATCTTTCTTGCAATTTTTCATTGCACCTATCCTAGTGTTATCTATTCTTTCATTACTACAGATGGCAAGAACTGTATGGATCATTTCAGATGAAGTTTCAGCTGTGCCACTCACTCTGCTCCAGACTTTCTTTCCAAACAATCTAGCTTCCTCAGAGTAGCTTCTTGTAAAGTTACCTGTGTATTGACAATATTTCCCTTGCATCAAATATCATGACGCACCATAAATACTAAGACTCAAGACCAATCCCTAGGGTACTCCACTGCAACTATTCCTCTTTGATAATCACTCTTTTAATTCTACTAATCAGCTCTACCAGCTCCTTCTCTACAATTATTTTACTAATCTCTACCTTAAATAATAATTTTCCATATTGCACCACATCAAGTATTTTAACTTAGTCCTAATAAATAAGATTCAAAAAACTTAGGCACTTGATCAAGTTATTAGAGCAACAATGAAATACAGTATGTCAACTGAGCTATGGTAACAAACCACATGTGTGCTCTTTACTGCAACAAAAAGTAATTCAGTTTAGTTTAATCCTCTGACATAGTGGGGAAAAAGTTAAACCAAATTACAAGCAGACAGAGAAGCTAACTGATTGACCTGGTACCTTAGTGAGTTTTCTTTGTAGATCAATTCTCTTCCTCCAAATAAATTCTAATATCCTTAATGGTATCTTTGAGTTCAAAGAATTCTAGTGCTTTTCATATAAAAAGATAAGTAGTCCAACTGGCTTTACTAACTAGACAGAACTTTAAAATGACAGAATAATTTAGGCTGAAACAAAGATTATGAGGTCATCTGTTCTAACCCTGTGCCCAAAGCACAGCTAATAACAAAGTTACATTAGTTTTCCCATGGCTTTGTGTCCAGTCAGGTTCCAATCATCTCCAAGAATGGAGAATCCAAGACTGCTCTAGACAACCTGTTCCAATGTCTGAGTACCCTCACTGTCAAAATTTTTTTCCTTAGTTTATAAAAGATTGTTTCAAAAGCAAATGAGTTCTAAACCAACATTTACTTAAAGCAAACTCAGTTTGTGAACATTCAAGGTAACTTCTTATTACAATTCTTACAGTAAGTTACTATCAAAATAAACATAATTCTTTGACTTAAGAAGTTACAGGCAAAGGACTCATCAGCTTCAAATCTTACTCTGCTGCATTGCTTTAATAATACCTCTTCTGCCAGAGTTTTTCACTCAAAATGAATGTATTTTATCCATACCACACCTATTTTTTTAGTTGATCATAATAGTAAAAGTGCTTCCCCATCAAGATCACTTTAATTTCTATTTTCTAGGAACAAGATATTCTTCAATACTCATCTTCCATCTTGGATTTCTATTTCACTGTGTTTTCACTATTGCAGTCACAGCCAACGTAGTCTACATGTTGCACTCAGGTGTCCTCCATGTTCTGTAGATGTATGTTTTAGTCACCGACAGGTCATTTCCAGCACCTTACCTAATGTTTTTCATCTCTCCCTCCCTGCCCTAACTACTACTTGCACATCTCTATTTCCCCATGTGTTAGAAATTATATAACTTTCCTAATTAATGGTTTTAATTAATTTTTTTATTACTTGCTTTAAATAATCATAAGCAGTGTCTTAAGCAGTGTAATTTTCCACTTTAGCCAGCATGTAGTTAAGTTGTTTTGGGTTTTTTTACAGACTGTTATGGTTAGAGTTTGATTATTAGATCACTGAAACTTTAAGTTTTGTTAAACCACCCCTGATAAGCTTCAATGAACAAAGCCTGAGGGAGTTAAAAGCTGGACACCTGGAATCCAGAACTTATAGCCCTCCAAGGACAAGATGATGTAACCAGAAGATAAAGAGGAGAATAACAAAGATGATCCAACATGTGCTGGAAACTCCCTGTCTGAGAAAAAGATAATAAAAAGACTGAAAAATGTGGACTAATGAGCATGAGAAGCAAGAAATCAATAACCAATAGAAGATAGAATACTAATTAATGAAGAGTATTATGCAATTTAGAACCAATGAACATTAATTTCTTTATTTGCTAATAATGTATAAATAAGTAAAAAGTTTTGAAAGTTGTGTGTGCCTAGGTGGAGCCATCCCCTTATGCATCCTGCCCTGGAATAAAGTAATGCCTACTCCTTAGTACTAAAAAAATAATTTATCCTGACATTTTTGGCAAGACATGCTCTTTGCTTCCTCCTCCCAAATAAGCTCACTTCTATTCAGAAGTTTTAGACCCCAACATATACCTAGCTTGCTCTCATCTTCCACACCTTACCTAAAAAACCTCAAGGATCAAGAGAATTAATTCTTTACATAGAATTATTGTACTAAAGTGCATGAGAAAAGTTTGGCCTTTTTTAAAACACCTTTGACTCAAATCTTTGAATAACAACTACACTAAATTCTACTGACATTAGTGATGGAAAATACTGATGTTTGTGATGCGTTAGTATCAGAAAAAGTGCCATATATTATGAAATACCACTATATTAAATCTCCTAGATAAGGTTGATTGCAGCAAGCTGTGACCTTGTATTTATCTCCATACTAATCTTCAATTCCACGTCAATCTGATTTTCTGGGGAGTGAAGGGCCACATTGGCTCATAATCTTGCAGAATTCATCCATCTACTTCTCTTTACTCGGTTGCACACCACTGACAGCTCATTGTCAAAACACTGATGTTATTCAAGTCTAGATAACAGCCATGTTCACAATGATAATGCATGACAAAAAGAACTGAGCTTTAGATGTTATGTGTGCCTGAAAACTATCAACTACTAACATTTTCCTTGTCAAAATCACAGAATCAAAGAATGGCTGAGGTTGGAAGAGACCTCTGGAGGTCATTGAGAGGGTCCAATCCTGTTCAAGCAGGGCCACCAAGAGCCAGTTGCCCAAGACCATATCCAGACTGCTATTTGAACATCTTCAAGGAGGGAGACTCCAGAAGTTCACTAGGCAACCTGTGTCAGTGCTGTCACCCTCACAGTTTAAAAAACATTTTCTGATGTCCAGAGGGAACCTCCTGTGTTTTGGTTTGTGCCCATTGCCTCTGGTCCTGTCACTGGGCACCACTGACAAGAGCCTGGCTCTGTCCTCTTTGCACTCTTCCTTTAAGTATTTATATACATTAACAAGATCCCCCTTGAGCCTTCTTATCTCTAGGCTAAACAGTCCCAGCTCTTTCTCTAAGCCTTTCTTCAAAGGTGAGAGGCTCCAGCCCCTTCATCATCTTTGTGGCCTTTCATTGGACTCTCTCCAATACGCCCATGGCTCTCTTGCACTGGGAAGCCCAGAACTGGACACAAGACTCCAGGTCTGATGGGCTGTAATTGGCTCAACTGTGCTGACGTAAGAGGCAGATGTCATGTCTCAGAAGGTGTCATAAACCATCAAAGACCCCCAGAGTGTCCCCAGACTAATTTCTGAAGCCTTCCACCAGAGGAGTGAAAGCTCCCCCTAGGGGAGGTACCTGGGCGTTTCCACCCAGCCTGAGCATATTTTAACCCAATGAACTTTGTGTTTTGAAGGTTTTTTCACCACCCCCAATGGATCAAGACAGTGATCACTACTGCGACCAACGGACATCGAAATTGCATTGTCTTGTTGCAGATGTATGGGTGGTGATATATTTACTCCCTTACTCTTATCCTTTCTTTTCCCTTATACATTTTCTTAAATTATATGTTTATGCTTTCATATTGCTATATTACTACAGATAATAATAACTCAAATGGCTACATACCTGCTTTCCCTTGCAACCAAATGGTTCTAAACCCTATATGTATATATTTACAAACATCAATCATTCAGTGTAATTTCACTCTCATCCACCCCAAAGGATTAACAAGAACCTAGGTTATCCTTGTCTTCTAGGGCGGGTCATAACACTTCTGTACCAACCCCAAACATTCGGTAACATCATACACTGCATTTGAATACAAAACTAGCTATAATCGCAAGAGTTCACTTCCATATGGCTACCTAGAAGACTGCATCTTAATCTAAACTCACAGGCACTGCGATTGGCTCTGGACCCTATCTGCTACAATTAATTGCCTTTACTTGCAAAGGTTCACCACACTTAGCAATTCAAAGTTAACAATTCTCTTCTAACTACCCAAGAATCTCACATCTGTGACCTGTCTCATTAGAGCAGGCACATGGTATGAACATCAGTAAGATGAAATTCAGATACTCAAAGGTTACCTTCTTAACAGAAACCAAAATCAACACAAGATTGAGACCATCACATTTGCACACTTTTCTGTCCAAACATTTCTCAATGTCCCTATCTCTCCATCAGCATCCCCACATTTCAGTCAGCCAACTTCAAAATAAAAGCATAATTATGCCTCTTTTCTAGCAGTGAATCAAGAATGCTAATATTTTTTACACATGAAAAACAAGCCAATATTAGGTTGTTCATGTCTGAATAGACACACAGTGGTTCAGGTGCCCTACAGAGTGCACACACACATACAAACTAAAGAGGACTAGTATCACCAAATTTCACATTTATTTCAGGCTTGTAAATAGATGAATTAATAGTTACTTAAATAAGTAACAGAGTTTTGCATTGCATGCAGGTTTATAACCCTAGGCCCAATATCACTACTAGCACAAAGGTATTGCAATATTCAGAGGAATTTTCTGTATTGGTATTTGCATAATCTAATGCTTCTCTCATTAAATCATGATGTCATTACATTAAGGTAAACTACCTTTTAGACATTGACTCCTGTGTTTTCTGCTCAAAATATTAAATTTATTCTTATGAAAGGACTGCTTTAACACTGATTGCTTTGTCTCTTTCAGACATGGTAAATATACAAACCATTTATAGGATAGTCTTTTACTGATATGTAAATGGAATAGTATCTTGCACTTTTGATAGCAAAGGGAAAAGCTTCTTTCAATCAGTCTTCCCATTTTCTCAAGAATACATTTAGGATTAACTATGAAAACAGTTTTGAACTTGAACTTTATTCCAATTATATGGTTTTAAGGAAATTTCAAATTAGTTGTTCAGGTTCTTAAGTCTACAGACCACCTCAGCTCCACAATAAAAGGAATAACAATTTTAAAAAATTAATCTCAACTTCAAAATTGCAGCTATATGGATATCAGTTTATTATTCAGTCAGATTGTTTATTTACTTACAAAAAAAATCCTCTGTTATTTAAAAACTTTCATACCCCATGGCAACTCAGTGTCAAATTTCACTATAACTGTCAAGTAAAACAAACGTACTCTGAGCACCTAATAAAAAAAAAGAACAAAAATATTAGCTAAGTTTAACTATTTAACTATTATACACTGGAGTAAATGAAAATTATTTTATATCCATTTCCAGAAAAGAATCACTTGGAAGTCATTCCAAGACCCACATAAAACTGTATATTCCTGAAAATGTGTCAGGTATGCAATTTTGACTAGTTAGATAACAGTAGCACAGGTCTGCATTCATTTGTCAATAATCCCTCATATTTCATATATTTGCTTTATCCTACTATTTTTCCATTAACCAAGACTTAGGAGTCAATGAAGGTCTTTATTATAAATTTATGAAACAAATAACAGAGTCAAATATGAACTTCAAGGTGCTACTCCAACACAAGCCAAAAATGCGATGATGTTCGTGATTTTATCTGGGTTATGCCAAATTAAGTAATTTGATTTCAGAAAAAGTGAGATAATAGATGCTACCAATTACTTTTTAACAGTCTGACACAATTTGGATGCACAAAGAGTACAAAGATGCAAAAATTTAAGGCAACATACCAATACAAAATATATGGTTACAGGTCCCTGAGCTCCACTATAAGACCTGCTACTGATCTTACATACCCAAGTAGGAAATCTTTTTAAAAGGTGCATGGATCCAAAAGTACTTTCTCTACTTTCTGATACATTAATTATAACATTGCTTCAGTGGAATGGGACAGTCCCCTGTATTTTCTGGTCCTTCTACTCTTCCCTTATCTATCCAGTCTCCCATAGGTTGGGTTGGTGTAATTTTAACATGTGTTAAAAAGGATTCCATCCTCCCACACTGACATAGGGAGAAGCAAAGACTTGGGGAGCAAGCCCCATCTTCACTGAAGGAGAAGTGTCCGGGGGCAGCAGACAGTAACTTGGCGTTGTTGACTGCAAATGGCCATTTTAATTTAAGGGCCTTGGGACCTCATGCTGTCTCCTCCGTAGTGTCCAGCTCCACCTCCCCACCCTCACACCACTGGGGATACAGGGAGGTCTTTACCAGCATAAGAAAACACACCTGCGGGGGAGGTAGATAAGCAGATGGGTCCCAAGCACAACTATCGCGGAGGAGCGGGTTGCAGAAGCAGGACCCACGCAGGGCAGAGAATGGGAACAGTCCCGAGCACTCACCCCGAGGGGGCGGGAAGATCCCGGTCAGGGACACGAAACTGGAGGCAAAGAGGGAAGTGACTCTAGGCAAGCACAGAGGGAAGGAGGGAGGGGCGGGGCAGGGAGAGGCAGGGAGGGGTCGGGGTGGTTACCTGTACTGGGCAGCAGCCCCGCTGTGGGTGAATCCAAAGTAGTTGCCGGTGGCCATTTTGGCATCTTCTCCCAGGCGGCTTGGCACTGTGGCGAAGATAACCAAGAGGCGACAGCGGTCGGGGCCATGACAGGAGGCCCGGCAGGAGGAGGCGGGGAGAGAAAGGGATAGACAGACAAGAGACAGAAGTGCGCGCGAGCGCAAGGTCAGACACGGCGCCTCAGGACCACCGTTCCTCCGCCCCGCGTACGGGCCGCATCTCCTCCCCCTCGCCGCCGCCCCCCTCCCCCCGCGCTCACGGACACACAAAACATCGAGCACCATTACTTACCATAGGTGAAAGAAACTACCGGGCATATAGGAATCATGAGTGCAAGCTAGCAGGGACAACGGCGGTTGAACTCTCAACTCTCACCCCCCTCTCACTGCTGCGTTCGCTCACTCCCTTCCCCCCTCCACACACACCTACGGCGACAACGGCTAAGTGCGGCCGGAACAAGGTCGTGCGCACGCGCGAGATGTGTGAAGGGCTGCTAGAAGTTGTAGTTCAGCCAATGGCAACGCCCCCGCCCGCAGAAGAGCACCCTCGATGTCGCGTAGGCCGCCACCACACTTGAGGCGTGAATCCTCATACGCAGGATGTTGCAAAGGCTCTTGGGAGTTGTAGTTCCCCTCGCTGAGGCCCGGACGCGAGGAAGAGCTATTCTTAGAGTAACGCTGCATGTACCACTCCTCCTGCCTGTCCCCTTTCTCCCTCCTTTCATCATCCCGTGTCACACCTACAGTCACACCGCACCTGTACCCGTGGACTCATTGCAAAGACAGGGTCAGTTTCTCATTCTTGCCTGCAAATCCACAAGACACCACAGTAGTGATAGGGAAGATGTGTGCTAATGTCTTTACAAACAGTTCCATGGGTGAGGGTATGGGTGTTAACGTCTTTGAAATGAGTCTTCATGTCTACCAACTTCAAGCTGAAGGTTTGTTTCACTATCCAGGCAGTTTGACTGCTGAAACACACAAATGGGTCTGCACAAGGCTGAGTTTCTGAACTTTGGGGGGAAATGACAGGTTCAAGTGGAGGGTATGTGATAGGTGATTCGGGAAGGCTATACCTTCCTAGTACCTCAGCCAATGGGGAAAGGAAGAGGGCAACATGTGGCTGAGAGTTTAGGATAAAAGGAGGCTACGTCCTCCGAAACCCCAAGAGAGAAAATCCTGTGGGCCTGTGCCCCAGTGGACTCTCTCCTTTTATTCGAATAAAGATGCAGGACTCCTCTGTCTCCTTTGGCGACACTGGCTTTTCATAGCGTGCTTTTCCATACAGTAGTATTCTTGCAAGGCCACAGAGCTAGAAAGCACCACCTAGAGGACCTTATTCTGGAGCAGATGTGTCACCAAAAACCAGGACATAAACTCTCCAACTAATTTGTTAGGTTAGAAAGTCGATGTTACTTTATTCAGATCTTGAGGTACATGGGGATTGCTCCTCAAAATGTGTACCTCAGCTATCAAAACTTTTGACTATACATTTTAGCAAACAAAGGAGGTAGTGTTCATTGGTTATTGTGGTTTGACACTGGCCAAATGACAGGCACCCACAAAAGCTGCTCATTCACCCTCCCCTACCACAGCTGGGCAGAGGAGAGAAAAATTTAATGAAGGATTCATGAGCTGAGATAAGGACCAGGAAAAAACACTCCAAGGGCAAAACAGGCTCAGCTTAGAGGTACAAAGTGAATTTATTACTAACAAAGTCAGAGCAGGATAATGAGAAGTAAAATAAGCCCTCAAAAACACCTTTTCTTCCCCCAACCCCTCCCTCCTTCCCACCGACAGTGCAGGGAGACAAGGCATGGGAGTTTCGGTCAGTTGGTCAACCAAGGTTTTCTTCTGTGGCTCAGGGAGAAGAGTCCTTCCCCTGCTAAACCACGGGGGTCCCTCCCATGGGACACAGTTCTCCACTAACTTCTCTGACATGGCTCCAATCTCACAAGCAACAGTCCTCTCAAAACTGCTGCAATGTGAGTCCCTCCCACGGGCAAAGGGTCTTCCCAAAACTGCTGCAGTGTGGGTCACTTTCACAGGGTGCAGTCCTCCAAGGACAGGCTGCTCCAGCCTGGAAGCAAGGGCTCTCTCTCTCCACTGGGTCTCCCACTGGATCACAACCTCCTCCAGGTGAAACAGGGGATTTAAGAGTTAAAGGGAATTTAGAATAATTGGGATAAGGTATATGAATGTATGGGATTCATCATCCTGCTCTCCAAGGGCTGAAGGAATGCAAAAGAGATAAAGTGCCCTTCGAAGGACAGCTGGTACTTATCATAAAGCTGCTGTATTCGCAAAACTAAGAGAGTCCCCTTTGTAAAACTGAGGGAATATTGCGGCTGAGAAAGAATACACATGCGCAAATCCCTGGGGTCAAAAATTCATACAGAAGCAGACTTCTTTTACTTCATCTCTTCAAGCCCCCAGACTCATTTTGGGACCACTGACCCAATAAAATGGACAAACTACGCAGCTGCAGTTGATTTACATACGAAGTGGAGAGCAGACGGGGACATGTAATCAATATGTATAGACGATATAGAATATGCATTATTTCTGTGAATAAATAGAGGGTTGAAATTTACGAAAGGCACGCAGGATTTGGGAAGATGCTCTCCCCTTGCATCGCTCGCTGAATAAAACGTACCTACTTTACAACTTTAACTAGTTGTGGAGTTTAATCCGTGTCTCATTTTGGCGACCCGACAGGACTTATCTGTCCGTCTGCGGAGCCGAGCTGAGGGCCGGAGGGCTCACGGCACGCCCCGGGATTTCCTGGAGGGGAACTCCAAGACCTCAGCTTGACTACTGCAGCGGATAAGAGAAGGACCATTGGCTGGCGGATAAACGGTACGTATCAATTCTAAGGGGGTTAGTAACACGTACGTGTGGATTGGAGTGTAGTTGGTAAATCACAGGACATGTCCTGTGTGCAACATAGTCCCTGGGCAGGTAAAAGCTTGCAAGCTGCTGGAAGGGTAAAAATAGTGGCAAGGCCCACTCTGCTCCTTCAGCCTCCACAGGGCTAGGAGGAGGAGGAGGGAGGAAGGGAGCCAGTGGTGGAGTAATTTGCTGACTGATAGAGCAGCCATGAAGTGACTCTAGGACATGGGTCGAGTGAACCCCTGCTCCTGTGTTATCGGAGCGAAGGTGGTGTGTTTGAGTCCAGACTTAGTGAGTGTGGTGAATGCATGGATGAGCGAAACCCGTGTCTGGGACACGGAGTGAGAGGGGCAAGTTTACTTTAAGGTCGCTGTTTTATTGTTGTCTCATTGTGGTTTTACTGTTGTTTTATTACCGTTTTATTGTCGTCTTGCGGTGCTAACGATTCTGGGAAAGGTGAGACGCGGATTAAACTCCACAATTAGTTAAAGTTGTAAAGTAGGTACATTTTATTCAGCGCACTGGACGCAGGGGGAGAGCATCTTCCCAAATCTTGCGTGTCTTTCGTAACTCTCAATCCTCTATTTATACACAAAAATCATACATATTCTATATCACCTATACATATTGATTACCTGTCCCCGCCTGCTCTCTGCTTTGTATGAAAATCAACTGCGACTGCGTAGTTCATCCTTTTTATTGGGTTGGTGGTCCCAAAATGGGTTTGGGGGCTTGGAGAGATGAACTAAAAGAAGTCTGCCTCTGCATGAATTTTTGACCCCAGGGATCTGCGCATGCGTATCCTCTCTCAGCAGCAATATTCCCCCAGTTTTACAGAGGGGCCCCTCTTTAGTTTTGCGAATTCAGCAGCTTTTTGATGAGTACCATCTGTCCTTCGAAGGGCACCTTATCTCTTTTATACTCCTCCAGCCCCTGGAGAGCAGGAAATAAATCCCATACATTCATACACTGTATCCCAACTATTCTAAGTTCTCTTTTACCCTTAAATCCCCTGTTTCAAAGGGTGGTGAATTTCGTGTTATTGTACTATTGTTCTTACCAGCCTGTGTTAGAAATTATAATTGCAACAAGAGAATAGCTAAGTTAATTTGTGATACAACATTGCCATCTTGTGTCAATGCTTATAATTGCAGCAAAGAGAAACCTTTGAACAAGTTGTTCATTTGTTCTCAATAAATTGTTTAATGTGGTTGATGAAACGTGGATTCGAACCGTTAGGGTCTGACCACTTAGGGGAGCAATCTCTAAATAATTTCCCTCCCCTAACGGTTTGGATTTGACTTTGAACCCAAGCTCATGTGTGGAAGATCACACTTGGTACCCAGATATTGGGATTGTGTGGGGAGAGAATATTGAGAAGAGATTGTAGAGGTCGGCGAGGGAAGCTCGAGTGGAAGCAGGGCAGGGCATAAAGGAAGAGACGATAGGATCTGGACAGAGTATAGAAGTCCCTAACGCTAGCCCACTAGGATTTGTTATAGCACATTGAAAAGAGGTTGCAGGAACTGGAGGTGTTGGAAATAAGTCCACTCTCATCAAGTATTGTAGTCAGTGGTGACCCCTATATAGGCTAGACGAGGGAGTAAGGTGACCACCCACTGGAACTTTAGATTATAATACTTTGCTACAAATCATGCAATTTTTAAGGAGAAAGGGCAAGTGGAGCGAAATCTCATATTGTGACATGTTCTTTTCTATCCAAAACCATCCAGAGTGACAGAAAGACTGCGGGATAAAGGCTCCTCTGGACCCTCTAGTATTAGCTATGGAGAAAGAGATTAAAGCAAAGAACGGGAAACTAAAGAGATGCTGCTCAGCTTGTAGTATTGGGCAGAGGTGTATAAAATTGAACAAGGTCGTCCCGGTTTGAGACAAATGCAGAGGAGGAAATATCCCCTGATGGAAAACAGGCCCCTCCCCCCACCAGGTTCAGGA
>JAWWMJ010000116.1:705735-717079 GCA_035047045.1 Vireo griseus
CAGGAGGTTGGGTTAAACCCTGCCCCACTTTTCAATTCTAAATCCTCCTGTTCCATTAAACAAGATTCATACTGTAATAACTGAGCGCTGGTCATTCACTTAGACGCTCTTTCAGTTAACGAAGCTTTAACTTGATGCGAAACTTTAACAATCGGATATTCTCCCATTGTCAGTTTTTGAGACTCAGTTACCATTAAAATTTTGGCTGCAAAATTCTGCAATGAGGCCAGCCTCTGGCCACCGGGTCTAAAAGCTTAGAAAAATAAGCAACAGGCCGCCGTGTTCCCCCATGCTCTTGTACCAAAATTCCTTTAGCATGGCCCTGTTTAACATGCACATATAATTCAAATTCCTTTTCTCAGTTTGGAAGAGCTAAGACTGGGGCGTTAACCAATTAGTCTTAATTTCCTAAAGCTTTGCTCTCCCTCTGGTGTCCATACCACAACATTAGGACTCTCTTGGGTTAAAAAGTCATATAAAGGTCTGGCTAAAACAGAAAAATCCTCAATCCATGCTCTGTAGTACCCCGCCTACCCTAAAAACTGCCATAACAAACACAGTTTGTAAAGACTCCTCATTCCTTTCAACAGGAGGACAGAAAGGGGAACCGGCACTTTTCTGAACAGCGCCTCAGCGTGCTGCGGTTTCAGTATGCAAAATCAACGCAGCTACACCACTTCAGAGCGTTTCCTCTTCTTCCCTCGGGTACGGCTGCAGTCGGGGCGGTTCTAAATAAGATCGAGGAACCGCTGCTGCGTGCAAAAGAAAACAACTATTTACAGATTCATTTTTAAGCGTTCCTTTTAGATACTAAGGGCCCTCCTCTCGGTCCTCTCTCACAGCCCCCAAGTGGAGTGCAGGCCTCCCCTCAGCGGGGCCGCAGTCACGATGGGGCCTGGCTCCAGGTAGGGCCCTGCCGTCGGTCCCATAGGGCTCCCTCGATTGGAATGATGCGGCTGGCTAGCCCCGTGGAAGCCAGGTTGTTTTGCGCCTGTCCTAGCCGGGGTGTGGGAAGTAGGAACGAGTTAGAAAGGTACGCGTCCCCTTTAAACACCTCCCCTGCTCCCTCCCACGTGGTGCAGGGCTGGGGCGGGGATTCTGCGATGAATCTCTTCTGTTTCTTTCGTGGTGTAGAGGAGCCGTGTGCGAAGTGAGACGTGAGCATTTGGGTTCTTTTGCGTGTTTAGTTAGGACTGTTGTCGTGTTCTCTTTTCTCCACCCGCAACTGTAGGGCGCTCGGCATCTCCTAGCCTGGTGTGGGAGAGGCACGCTGGGTAACCGTGTGGTGAGGCTTTCCCTTTTCGTCGAGTGCCTGCTATGCTCTGGGGGAGGAATGCCCTGCCGTGGAGCGGGTCTGGAGCGGGAGTAGGAGCCGCTGCCATGTTGGGGGGGGGGGCAAAGAGGATTTGAGTGAGGGAGAAAATGGCGGTGGGGAGCCGCCCAGCTCCGTTCACCCCGCACCGGGAGCAGGCCCTGTCCGCTGACGACCCCCGACTTTTTGTGTGTGTATGTTGTGTTGTCTTTCATTCACCGCCGGTAACCTGCGTCCTTCTTGCTGCCGCCTTGCCCTGGGAGGACCTGGGTGTTCTTGCCCGCGCCCCCCTGCTGCGCCCTCGCTCCTTTCCCTTGGGGGGCAACACGAGCCGTAGAAAAGAGGAAGAGGGGAGGAAAATGGCGGAAGGCATCTGCCTATCTGGTGTTCCTAGTTCGTACTCGCTTGTCTTTCTCATGTTACTTTCTCTCGTCTTCGCTTGTCCCATCTCATTCCACCCTTGTTCTCCCCGGTGCTTCAGTGTCCTCACGCTCTGCTTGCTAGTTTCTCACGAGGGGGGACACCCACCGCACTCCATTTCTTTTCCCTTTAGTTTCCGCCCCCATCTTCCTCCATATTGTTACTATCCCTGATGCGGACTCTGGAGTTGTCTTCTGTAGGTGTCCCGCCCTCCGCGTATCAGACTTTTCTTGTTCGGCTTCCCTATTTCATGTAATTGCTGTGCTTATTTTTGCATTGTCCCGTTCCAGCTCTCCTCTGCCTGCCTCCATCCTGTAGCGTGGTTTAAGTGTGCTTCCCATACCCTGTTTCATTTTCAGTGCTACAGCTTCTGTCGTTGTGCTCCAAACTATTACGACAGAATTTTCTCTACTTTAGAACCACGTTGATCCGTTATTATTATTCAGACTCTGTTTTTTCCTTTGCACATAATTTCATTGCCAGTTTAAAAACACTGCTATTCATTTTTCTTTCTTGAGGTATGCTTCTTTAATACTTTATTAACCTTTCCTAGCTAGTTTATTTTATAGTTTCTCCATGTGATGCTTTTTATTCTGAAATCACAAACGAGCTATTTATTAGTTAGTTTTTAGTAGCAGGCAAGATGTTCACCTGCTGTATCTAATCATGTTTGCGTACTAGAGAGATGTAGAAGTACACCTAGCAGCATGCATTCAAGGAAAGTTGAATGTCTACTTGTCTAGTAAATGAATAGATTCTAGTGACTGATGTGGTGAAGTGGCAATGGAAATATTAATTGCAGCACTGTAGTTCTCTGTAACGGAGATATTTTCAGACTTTTGTATTACTGATGGGAACTTTAGCTTCATCTATGACAACTATGCAGCTGTTACTTGCAATTTCAACTAGGCAAAATGCTCATGTAAGAATATATGTAGTGTTGGGGCCTTAATTGTTTATATTTATGAATGTTATGTTGAGAATTCATCTGGACACCAGTTTTGTATTGCCTTTTTTTTCATTACAGTATCTACTATACCTGGGAGAATATGAAACTGGTGAAAAATTGTCCTTTTGTAAGCAGTTCAGAATCTAAAATACTGCATATAAGGCAGTCACAGCAAAAAGGGGAAGAGCTATAAGAGGGAAGGGTGTTTGTGATCACATCTACAATGTGTATTAAAGGGTATATGAAAAGGCAGGAAAGTCTTCAGGAGGATTTTAAATGAGCCTTTACAAACAGGTTTGAAGATGGCTTTCTAGCCATAATGGGATGTATTCCTCGTATAGTGTTCTCATGTTATCTTTCTCTTCCTAGAATGCCTAAGTCAAAGGAACTTGTGTCTTCAAGCTCATCTGCTAGTGATTCAGATAGTGAAGTTGACAAAAAGGTGAAAATTATATGCAGCTTATAACTACTGTACTAACTGTTATATTTCAAGCTGGGGTTAAGGAATTAGCTGAGTGTTATCACAAAATGCATGTCATTCCATATGATTTATCTGACACTTTAACCCCAAAAACCCCCTCCCAACCCCAAACCAAACCCCAGCAAAACCCACCCCCCAAGATTATGGTTCGGGTGGATGCTTTTTGCTTTGCAGTACACTTTTTTCTTAAGATGTGTTTTGCTTCATGTTTTTCTGTATGGTATACCTAGCCACAAGCTTCCTGGAATTCTTTGCTGCTTTTTGGCAAGTGATAGAAGACTTTTGTATAAGCTGCTTTTGGTGGCAAGAATTTGAACTAATTTTGAGGACACCCCCCCACCTTTATTTTGATATCTGGATTACTTGCAAGTCCAAAACCAAAACCTCCACTTGCCTTGTCATCCATGTGCCACTTTCTTATTTCGCTCACATTGTTTTTATGTTTCAGTGTCTTACATTTGCTGTAATACCATCTGCTAGTTTCTCACTTAAAAGCGGTGCCAACCTGAATGGTTTTGAGTTGATAATTTTGACATTAACTGTTTTAAATGCATAGATGTAATGTTTTCATTTATTTTAATAGTTATTTAATTTATAAATTTGTATAGATGTGTCAGTCATTGCAAACAAATTGAATACAACAGTCAATTTATCTTTTTAAGGAATGCTAGGTGGTAATGCAGACATTGGGTCTTTTAGTGCGATATGCGAAGAGAGTCTGATTTACTGAATTGGTTCAAATGTGGAAATGTGACTTGGTTGCACCTAGCAAATTAGATATTTTGTGAAATCTTAATATAAGAGAAAATGGTCAGATTTTTTTTTTTTTTTTAATTGTTCAGGAAATTTATTCCTGATAAGACATAGTCTAACAATCAACTTCAGTGGGCAGTAAGGTGGTTGGTTTTGGTTCTGGTTTTGTTTTTTTCTATGACAACCTCCCATATTTTTTTGACCTGTTTGTCTTTAAAAGAGGTTATCTACAATATGATTCTATCAGGTGAGAATAATTTTTGGTATCTTTGTATTATTCTTTCTTTATGGTGGGCATGATTACTATATAACCATTAGTGGAAATGTAGCATGCTCTGTAACATCTGCTAGCAAAATAATCTGATTTACAGGTGATATTGCCTGAATGTTTTAAAAACATTTAATTTATCATGCTGCGAACAGAGATTGGACTTCAATTAAAAAAAATTCTCTTGGATTTGATTTTTCAGATCCTTTTTTTCATTATCTTATGTACTTTTTTTTTAAGCAGAGTTGTTAGCTGTTCCCCATTTTTCATTGCACTCTCTGGAAAGTGAAACTTCTATCAGACTTTAAGATTTTAATTAAAACTGACGGTATTACTGCACAAAGAAAGTAGGCTTTCTGAAATGTATTTTGATCTAATTAATTTCTCTTTAAAGCCAAATTATTATGGTAAGCTTCACTGAGAACAGAAATATGCTCATTTGAAGATTTTTTTTTGTTCCAATCTAAATGTACAGTATTGGATTCCTGCCTTCACAGGAGGAAGGTGATAATGTGTATTGCATAATAGTAGTTTATGACCTCTAACATAAACTTTTTTTATAATTTATGAGTTGTGGTTCATTAATTTTTTTTATTCTTACTCCAAGGTAAAGCGGAAAAAGCAAGTAGTTCCAGAAAAGCCCGTAAAGAAACAAAAGACTGGTGAAAGTTCAAAAGGTGCAGCTTCTTCTAAGCAAAGCAGTAACAGAGATGAGAATATGTTTCAGGTAAAAATGGTGACTCTCTTAGAGCCTGGCTAAGGTAACCATTTACATCATAATCTGTATAAGTTTTATGAGGCTATCTGAATATCATGATAGCATAGTGCTTGGTCTCCTGAAATCTTGGCTGAAGGGGATTACGATGCTAGCATACAGATGAGATGCTGAGAAAAAGCACTGTTAGGTTTCAATAGAGTAGAAGAATCAGAGTTGTGGCAATTGATTCTAACCCTCATGTCTTTGCATGTTGTAATTCTCTGGGTAGTCATATTGTCTGTAAATATTAGATCAAAACAGTCTTGAAAATCCAAAATATGGACTCTTAATTCCTATTTAGCTAGGTCAAGGGAACTTGGCTACTGTCTTCTAAGGCAGTATCTTGGAATAAGTTTTGCTTGTTCCTTTATGATGCAGGTTTTTCCTCACTGAAAATCCAAAAATATTGCAATTTTTGATGTTGTCAAAATAGTATGAATGTACGTTTTCTCAGTAGCCAGAAACATTTGTGAATTCAGGGTATTGCATATCCTGGGGTTAGCTGAGGAAGCAATGTATGCTGAAAGCTGTGCAAGAATATGCATAACTCAGAATTCCTGTTCTTAGGGGTGTAGATCAAGACTTATTAAATGTCTGACTAGCTGGCTTGAAAGGGGCAGGGGATGAGAAAGGGTCTTAAATTCTTAGACTTTGATTCTTAAGTTTGTGAAAAGTTATGGGAGAGGTGCCAAATGAGATGGTTCCAACACTGAATAAGGCAAAATAAATGGTTTTGGGCTGTAGCTGTGCAAAGTAATATATGGGGGGAAATGTGACTGTTGAGATGGGTCATGACACATGTACACACTGGACACCTTCAGGTGATGGAAGGAAAGCTCTCTCTTTTAATTTTCACGTTGCCTTCTTTTATACAGTTCTAATGTTTACATAGTTTCAAGGCACAACAGACTTGATTTAGCCAATAGCCACACACCTCTAAATGACCACACAATAGTCACGCAGCATGTTTTTCTAACAGTAATTCAGCTATCCCTCTTTCCCATGGTCCTTCTCTAACCAAAGTAACAGGCCTAAGCCATGATTTTACAAAGACAACAAGGCCTTCATTTTATAAGGTTTTTTACCTAAATGCCACAGGGAAACTAGTGAAGGCCCACGTCAATTTTCACTTTCCTCTGTATATATAATTGGAGGGAGAGCTTCAACTGAACACCCTGGGCATAACTGCTTGGACTTGTCCACTGAAGAAAGAATATAATACTTTTAGTTCTGCTGGGGCATGCTTTGATCCATGTAGGAAAAATGAGATAGTATCTTCTGCATCTAATGAGGTGAACTGCATTTAGAACTCAAACATCACATAAAGCCTATATGTTTGGGATTTTTTTGTAATAGGTTCAAAAATTGCAGCCTTGGGGAAAAGTTAATTTTAATGCACTCACAATGAAAAAAAAAAAAAAGAAAAAACAAAAAACAAAGCGACATAACAAACCATCATAACCAAACCAAACAAAGGAAAAAAACTTTCAAATAAAAGCAAAAGTATTTGTGTGCTCTGATTTCTTTCAACCTTTTTTGACTCAAGGTAATAAGTTACTAAAAGCAGTCAGTAGAGGACTCATATTACTCTAAGAGCAGGATTCTTCCAGTGTTGACTACACAACAGAAAAAAATTTCAGTATCACCCTGACCTAAACCATCAGTGTTCCTAAGTTTCTGCCTGCCTTTAGTTACTCAACAACAAAAGGATTTTTTAGATTGTTTGTTGTGTTATGTGCATTCTTTTTTTATGCAACATCAGCTTATGTATGTTAACTAAGATGCACCTGTTTCAGTGTAGAAATAGCACCGTAGGTCTGAGGATGCTCCCCCTCTCTTCTTTCTACCCAAGAGAGCATGCTAGAAGATTGTCTAGTTGCATGTTAATTTTGTAGGTATGATTTTGTTTGTTCTAGGAATATTAATAATACTAGACTCTCTCCTTTATGCTTCCCTATGGTAATAAAACTGGTCTGTGTGCAAGTGATTTTGCAGCATAACTTACAAGTGTCTTCAGTTGATGGAAATGAGGCTGTAAAACATTCATATGATAGTCAGAAATTCTGTGGCATCCATATCATGTGTGGGAATGATAGCAACTGACATGAAACTTAGTGGTTTGCTGTTTTACACCTTTGGGCTGTGTTCTTAAAGTATACATCTTCCTTTAATATTGAACTCATTGTGACTGCTGTATTCAGAAGATTAAACATTTTCGTAAAGATCTACACTTGATTATTTTTGTTTGAAACTAATATTAGTGTAATGGTATCCTTGAAACTAATTATGAAGAATTAAATATTTGTAAGAAGAAGAGAATTAAGTATGAGACCAACTATGTTTTATTTATGTCTTGGTCTTTTTAGGTTTTATAGGTAACCTAGTATACTTTGGAATTTGTTAAAGGATTTGAGTGCAGTTGGGATGTGAAAATTTACCTTACTCCCATTTGTGATGTATTACTAGAGGCCCTAAGGACAAGCATTATTCATGTTACATTAGATTCTTGTCTGTGGCTTCAAGCCAATGTGAGTTGTTCATCATGTACCTCAGTTAGTTTGAAGAATCCTGTCATCGACCTATGCTTGATTTGGATTAGGTTTGTTAATGCTGATGGGTTAAAATATTAATATTAATTCTCCAGAGTGGAACCGCATTACGTGATTGGGCATTTCACAGAAATTGGTACTTGAAAAGTAGTTTGCCTGTTGCATGTGTTGCTTCTCACCCTCTATTTAAGTTTAGGTCAAAGTTGCTTTTTTCACTTGTGAGAAATAAGTTCTTCAGTTTCCTGGTGTAATGTCTTTACCTATCATAGGCTCCTTGTACTAGTTTGAAAACAAACCAGTCGAAGATCGCAAGTCAGAATTATAATTTAATAGGAAAATTAAAATAAATGCAATAGTAAAAGAACACTGACGGAGTCAGAATGCAACCTGAGACTCTTAGTCAGGGTGGTGGTAGCAGTCCAGATGAAGTGGTCCTGTTGAAGCAGTGATCCTGTAGAAGGGTCTGATCTTCACCTGAAGGTCCAGTGGTAGCTCTTGTCCTCTGAGAATCCAGTAGGTAGGGCTGACTGTGGTGTTTCAAACCTCAGATTATATCCAGGTAGGAATGCTTGGTTCCTCCCTCTGGGTAGAGCATCTCACAATGGGATGATGTAATTTTATGAGTCATGCAGTGAGGCTAGATGGCCCATTAACAGAAAGATATCCCTCTGGAGGGAGTTATCAGGGATGTGTCATGGAAGAGATAAAAGAATATTGCCCCACCTGGTTTTAACAGATGGTGATAAAATACATACTTTTGGTCACATCTTACATTGTAACCCAAGACACTCCCAAAAGTAGATAAGTAAGTAGGTAATATATGTTTGTGATGCTCTGGAATGGGACTGTGTGTCATTGATTAGCAATAGTATTCTCCAATTTAGTCCTTGCACAAAAAAAAAATCACCCATGTGATGCTCCCTCTTCCCCCCCATCCAATTGGAGGCACAAAAGGCAAAGATCATGGGTTGAGATAAGACCAATTTACTGGAAACAGCAATGAGATAAGAAAATGAACAGTAACAACAATGATGTTAATAACAAAAGTGTACAAAAGAAATTATTTACATGGAAAGCCCCCAGCAAGAAACAATACCAGACAGCTCCCCTGCCATGTTTTCTTGACCTGCAGGAACCCCCTCTTGGAAGTGACAGTCCCTTTCCCCTGCTCCTAGCAATGACCAGAAGTGGTATGGAATAACCTCCCTGTCTTAGCCATGCCACCTCATGGCTACTTCAAAAATTAACTCTATCCTGGCTGGAACCAGGACATTGTAAAATGCATTGGTAACCACCTAAGTTTCAGAATTAATTTGCTAAACCAATTTGCTGTATTACAGATCTCTGCTGTTTGCAGGACTCTATTCTAGAAGTTTATATTAGCTTATTGTGCTTCTTCTAATGCTATACATATGGTAAGAAAGAAGGGGGTTTTTTTGCTGTTTTTTCTTCAACAATATATATACAGTTTAATCAAGGGAAATAGGAAGAAAAATGGTGAAGAAGGTAGTTGCTGAAACTCATACAGGAAGTCAGTTGCATAGCTGTGAAACAAACCTAGACACAGTTCAGTGCATTTTATTGTAAGACATGGAAACCTGGAAATAATGCTTTTAATATCTTGTGTTTAATTTAATAGAATAATATATCTAAGGAGCTGTGACATTTAATAGAAACTGTCATGGTTTAACCCCAGCCAGCAATCAAGCGCAGTGCAGCCTAACAAGGAATTAATTCACTGTTTCCCATGGGCAGGCAGGTGTTCAGCCATCTCCAGGGGAGCAAGGCCCCATCATGTGCAACAGTGACTTGGGAAGACAAACGGCATCACTCAAAATGTCCCCTTGTTCCTTCTCCTTCCCCCCACTTGATATACTGAGCATGATGTCACATGGTCTGGAATATCCCTTTGATCAGTTGGGGTAACCTGTCCTGTCTGTGTCTCTTCCCAACCTCCCATTCACCCCCAGCCTCCTTGCCATTGTGACCATAAGAGGACCAGAAAATGCCTTGACTCTGTGCAAACCCTGCTCAGCAATAACAAAAATATCTATATTATCAACACTGTGTCCAGCACAAATCCAAAACACAGCCCCATACTAGCCACTGGGAAGAATATGATCTCTACCCCAACCAAAACCAGCACAAAAGCATGAGATTGTTTATGAAGGTTGAACTGCAGTAGCTACCCTGATATTAATGAACGCAGCCCTTGGAATATTAATGTCTTGTTACAGATGCAAAGATGTCTTAGAGGAGTGAAATTATTCTAGGTCTATCAGCTGCTGTGTTGTCTTGGTTTGAGACAAGTTTAGGAGAAACGCTCTGGAATGAATGTCTCCTCTAAAGAACACAGGTTTCGGTACTCCCTCTCCCACTGATACAAAAGGAATTTTTTGGATGAAAGTGAAAAAAATTGTTTATTTAATGGAGTGCCTGCAGGGCATGGGGAAATAATAACTTAAAATATTAAACCACCTCGCTGCAGAGAAAGCTGGTGGATTCAGAGTTCTTTTCTGCAGATGGCTTCGGCTTCTCCCATGGTCTGGGGCTGAGATGTGGTGTCCCCACCGGTTCGTGGTGTGTGATGATATGGTTCTCGGATCACAGCTAAGCCGAACAGTCCCAGGAGAAGCCACAGAAGTCACTGGAGGATGGCTATTACAGTCTTGGGAAAACTTCTTGCCTCAGCTAACAAGCTAGCTAAAAGCAGGAGAAAACTCTCTCCCGCCACAAAGCTGAGCAACACAGGGGAGTGTGTGTGCTTGAATGCAAACTGTGCTGAAGAATTTCCCTTGGCTTCCACTGTTTCCTCCAGCCCCAGCTTGAAGCTACAGGACCAATTTCTGGGCATAAAGCAGATGACGGGGAATACAGTGTTATCATAGAATCACCCCAAGGTGTTCCACCCCTTATTCCATATCATTGTCTTAATGCCCAAACTAATATATTCCAATTCTAAAAACACACATTTATACACATATATATATATAGCTATGTAGAAATAGTGGCAGTGACATTCAGCAAGCAGTGGTATATAGGCATTCCAACATTACACGTGGTTCTCCCCCAACATCAAATCTTCCTGTGGTACACAACGTGTTTCTCCATCCCTCTGAATTACCCACCATGTGCAACCCAGTCCCTGAGCAAAGACAACCCCACAGATAGGTGTGTCTTTACTCGAGGCAGAATTAATCCAAACAGTCTTCCCTAACAGACATCTGACTTGTACTACTGGGACCATGTCTCTGCTACCTGCAGAGGCTCAGATTGGGCAGGACCTGCTTGGTTAATGGAGCCTCGGGTGTTAACTAACCAGGTGGCCTTTGCTAAATGCAACTCCCAATTTTTGAAAGTCCTCCTCACCCAGTACCTTCAAGGTGGTTTTTAACAATTCATTGCACTGCTTCACTTTCCCAGCCACTGGTGCATGATAAGGAATGTGGTACACCCATTCAATGCCATGTTCCCTAGCCCAGGTGTTGATAAGGCTGTTCTTCAAATGAGTCCCATTGTCAGACTCATTTCCCCCTGATGGCCTGAGGCATCATGGGCCCATCGAGCTAGTGATGCACTAAAGGTGCTACAGACAAAGAAACCTTTCAACTTTCTGACGTTCAAAAGTGATATGTTTATTTTGCAGCGCTGGACACATGTGAAGTCACCCTCCAAAAAGCATGTGCGATTCTCTAAAGCATTGACTTAATGTATTAAAATGAGCTGAATGTTCATTACGGTTGTGCAGTTCTTCCTTTAATTTGGGTTGGTGGTCTCCTGAAGATGAAGTCAGACGTCTTCCTCTTTACTTTGTCCCACTGCCAGATCTTCTTGACCCTTTGGTCATGATCCAGG
>JAWWMJ010000116.1:843137-853524 GCA_035047045.1 Vireo griseus
ACCCCCCCCCCCCCCCCCTGTGTCTTTACTCCCATTTCCCTTTTTTTTTGCTTTTAGTGATAAATCTTATTTAACCGAACAAAGGTTATTGGATTACAAACCTGATCATCTGATAGCGACTCACCTATTGGTTTGTTAAAGAGACACAAGCACACACGCGCACACACATCTATTGGAGGCTGCATTGAGCCGGAAGCGGTAACACTTGTAGGGAAAACAGCATTCACATCATTTAGGGTAGAGCTGGTACACGTAAGGCAATACGTACACACACTCACTCGTATCAAAAAGAGAGAGAGAGCAAATTGTCATGTTCCCATCTGGCTGCCTTTTAACAAATAATCGAAATAAGACCTTGCTGCTGGTTTGGGTGAGGTGGAAGGATTTGGTTTCTTGACTGTCCTGGATGTATAAGGCTGACAACTGCTTTTCCCAGGACCGTCTGTCCATTAGTTGAAAAAAAAAAAAAAAATACTATTGGAAAATATGAAGGGAGACAAGTGGAAGAAAATAAATAAAACTTCTGCTTAGGTTGGCAAAGTAGGTTAGCTTCAGAAAGCCGTCTATAATGACTCTCCAGGTTTTAAAGTCCATATATACAGGTCTTTCTACTCTCACTGAGTTCAGTTTTTGGAGTGTGAGGAGAGGTGCCCTGGAAAGGTAGGTGACTGTTTTATCCCACTCTATGAGTCTGTTAATCGGCTGCAAACTGCACTTCTTTGCCAACCATTCCCAGGTTTTCTGCAATATGCCTACTATAGCCTTGACGATTCTTCAACTTGACGATTGAAGATGATGAGTTTATATGTTCTGATTAATTTGTATTTGAATATGCTATTCTAGTTCTTGATTCATTCATTGCTACTGAAAAGCTGGGAAAGAAAAGGGAAGGGAGGATCGGACACACACACTTGTAGGGCAAAGGACTAAAATGATTTTGTGCGTTTAGACTGTCAGTACCCTGTGGTGTTTTATTAAATAAGTAGTAGTAGTGTTATCAGACACGAGAGAAATATATTAGATGTCTGGCACTTTTTGTCAAATGGGCATGCACACAACTCTCAGAAAAATGGCAAGGTTTTAATGAAGGTGCTGAAATTCCCTTCCAGGGAGTTCTAAGAGCGTGGGAATGTGTGCGAGCAGTGGTGTCGGTCAGCCGCAGGGCCAGGGCCCCATTGATCCGCTCATGCGTCCTGCCAGCACGGTATGGAGATGTGCAACTGCCAGCCCTGGCCTCTGCTCTCTCTAGGTTTGGGATATGAGTTAGGACGCGATGGGAGGATGTTGACGTGTCTAGGGCAAAATGAGAGACACCCGTTACTACTATTTTAGTGTAGAAATTATTATCAGCAGTTCCTGGAGTTAGTAAAAGAAGAGAACAATGTTCTTTGGAACAAAAGCCAGGACAATGTTAGGACTTGTTCTTGATTTTGGACTAGGTGTAATCAACCAGTATTTAGAGACCCGTTCAGTACCTGAGGATACAAGCTGATTTTTTGTTGATTTTAATGTTATATTGGTTCCTTTAAGTAGACATACATTTTCTAAGACTGAATGCTTCTTGGTCTTGTAATGCTACTTGTGACAAACTCATTTATTCTCAAGACTAGGGTTATTTAGCAAAATTTTTCTCTTGCAGGTGCACAAAAAATGTAATTCAAAACAGACAAGTTATTATTTTCTCCAACTATAGCCCGTTGAGGAAAGTCTATTGATAGATGAAACAAACAAAATTCCTAGAATGAGGTCTTGGAAATTAATTATCAAAGTACACCTTGCTAATGAACTACTAGAATAAAAACAACAGAAAGGGGCACTTAATCCAATCAAATGTAGCCTCCAGCTTCTTGGATGCATCTCACCCTCCTAAAAACAACACGATTAATGCTCCTTCATTGCCATTTTTACTTATAAAACCTGCCTATTAGTAACATAAATCTGTCCCTTTCATTTAATTTTTTTAATTATTAAAAAGAGGAAAAGAGAATATGGGCAAAGAGTAATATGATCAGATAGAAAGTGTTTCCAATAAAAAGTTATTTCCACACAGCATCAGCACAAAAATTAAATAGAGAATAGGGTCATTCCGCTGGAGCAAATAGTAAATTTTACTGTTGCTTCGGATAATATTGTTGTTCCCCTTCTCACGGTTTATAAGCCATACTTTTCTTCAAACAGGAATACACCAAGTAACCCCCCTTTTTTTTTTCTTTTAATTCTGGCAATTAAAATGCAAAGCACTGAGAAGGGGCTATTATTCCTGCTGAAATGTGTTTGTGGAATATTGCCTTTCCGCGTGTATATAAGACAGTACAAATAAGGGGAGAAATGCTGGGGTGAGATAGTAACGGCAGGGAGAACACACAGGTGCTGCCCTTCCCTCTGCTCTCAGTGCTTTCTTCTCGAGCTTCTCTGGGAAGACTGCTCGCAGTGAGGCAATCATCATTCCGATGATGTCTAATTTTTGTGGAATACAGCCCAGATCTGGAGTCAGGAGTGTGTGTATGCGGAGGTGTGCGTAATGAAACGGTCGTTCTAGTAGGGCTGAATTCTTGCTTTACAGTGGGTCACGCAGAGACGATCGCTGCCTTGATGTCTTCTCCCCAGGCTGCACTAGGTTGGGCAAAGTAGCGCCATGCGCTGTGGCTTCTCCTCTGGCCCTAACCCCGCCGATCGACCGCACTCGCCAGGGCTGTGCCGAACACCGGTAGATGTCGCTGTCTCTCTGCCGGACACAGCCTCCGAGGGGGCTGGAAAGCTGCACCTACTGGGACATCCCGACCTGGCTCGGGTCTCCTGGACTGCAGGCAGCCGACCTCGAGGAGCGGCATCCCCCGCCTGATCTCACCGGCGTGCAAGGAGCCAGCCACACAGCGGAGGCAAGGAGAGGACTTTGGGCAGGAAACACTCTTTCGAGTAATCATGGAGCTGAGGAATACCCACACCCTGACAACTTTTTCCACTTGGTTCGAAGCTGATGTAAAGGAAAAAATTATCCAAACCGAAACAAAATCAGGTTTTGTCCTCTCGGTGAGTCAGTCATGGAAAACAGAAAAATAACTGTTCATTTCGAACCCTAATTTATTGATTGCTTATTTTATGCCAAGTTATAAACTGATTATAAAAATAGAACAACAGAAAAGACATCAAGACAATCTAGCTATTAGTACTAAAAACCATAAATATATCATATATGGGAACTCAACTGCATTGGTTACTTTTCCTAGATTGATGTTGAAGTTAATGTTTTGAATGCTCACAGAAAACCATATCTAACAGAGTTTACATTACCCCTTCACTCTCCTGCCAGGAAATCTAACAATTTTGTGATTATTTTAAATATGCATGAAAATAATGAATATTAAAATTCTCACTACCTCTTCCCCTGCTATTCCTCTTGTCTTTCTACCTCTAATCAGGGGAGACATTATTAAATAGAGACATTAGCATATCTTTGGGTTTTTTTTTTTTTCTAAAGGATGTGTATTATTAGGTGCATTCACACTGGACATATAAAGAGGTCCAAATTACGAACTTTTATAAGGGCAAAAGCCACGAAATCCAGCCTTTTCCTTACTAAAAAAGATTTCTCATTTTAAGGTTCGGTTGTTCTACCTAAAATTACATGGTTGTCATTTTTCAAATTTTCCTTCAAAGGTTTAAATTTAGAGAAAAATTAGAAAAGATTTTTCTTTACCTATGGCTCCCTTCTTCTAACCCAATCTGTAAATAATGCCAAAACGTGAATGTTCACACATAGAGCATATTGGTGCAGATTCTGATTAAAAGATAGATAGACATGGTTGAAGAAAAGGCAAATATAAGTTTAAAATATTGAATATTTAGATTATTTTAACCATTAAAAATATTGCAAAAAAGACGAGGAAGGGGATCTATTTTATCTATGTCCATCACGTCAACCTGACGCCCTCTCTCATCTGTAACGATCAACTGTAACGATTACCCCAAATTTGAATATTATTAATACTACCCTTTTTTTCTATCTGAAATCCATGAAATCGTCACTTTGGTGGCATTTTGAAATAATTTGTGAGTTTTACGCGCCTTTATTTTTAGCTTTAAAAAGCTAAGTATCAGGTAACAAGTTGGGAGAGTATTTCTTTTTCATATTCTACCAGTGAAATTATAGCTAAAGTGGCAAGTGACTGAGGTAAGACAGCTGTCCCCACCATGTCTGTGGCAAATGCAGGGGCGAGGGAGGAGCGGACGGGCTGAGGAATCGGCCCGCACAGAGAACTGTCACTGCAGGACCCGGTGCTGCTGCCGACTGCGGGGCTTATTCAAATGTCGCCCGCTGCCTCTGTGATTCGAGGGGATTCAGCCTCCGTATGGTAATGGTGGAAGGGGGGGGGGGCAAATGTGTGGCTGCAGCGACGAGGGTAGACATGAAGAGGAGCTGGAGGGGAGGGGGGTCAGGCACTGCTTCTGAGGCAACCCAAGTGGGGCAGAGCACTGGCATCGGCTCCTTACGTCCCGTCCCGCCGGGTGCGGTGCCGTCAGGGGCAACGGCAGTGCGCAGCGAGCCGTCGGCGGGGGTAAGCAGCAGCAGCAGCACGGGGAGTGACGGGGCTTGGGGTCATTGCCCTGCGCCACCGAGGCAGCCGGGGGCAGGGAGGTGGCCAGGGTCGAACTTCTGAGGGAGACAGACGCACCGCGGCACATTTGTGCCGTGGACAGAGGGGATGTAACATACCAATATACCCCTGCTCACCAAAACCTACTCACACTCCTTGCTCTCCCTCTGTGCCATCTGCTACCTGTGCACACACCCGAACTTGGGCTAGACACTCACTTCTGTGGATCTGTCTGCATATGTTACTACAAATTTATAGGGGAGCATGATTCACGTGAGCTAATTAAAAGCAGCGAAAATAATAAATTTCACGGACTGAGTCCCCAACATCACTTGTAAATGGGCACCTGCAGATACATGTGTTGCCCTACTGTTATTCATTAAAATGTGCAAAAAAAGTACCTACTTATATAAATTATTGCTCTTTATGGTAAGAATTAACCTAATGGATTATAGTATCTGTTTCTGTGATATTTTAATGTTTTGTGGGTAGGCATCTGACCACTTTTTCTTGGGTGACATATGAGCACTTTAGTGTAGGTCTTGTGCAACTGGAGCTAGAGGTAGTGCTGGAAATACCATAAGAAATACAAAGAAAGTATACATGTTGTGAAATAAGTACTGAGCAATACAAACCAAATATGACATTCTGATCTTTATTTTAAAAATATATATATGCGTGGCAGTCTTGAAGGGGAGGTAATTTTCACCTTATATGTTTATGCAGGTAAGTAATCCATGGTGTAAGTAATTACCTATGCATGTATTTAGATTTTTTTTTTTTTAAGAAAAAATGCATATATGGTTGGTCATTGTTCTTATGGAAAGCATTATTCGTTTAAAATATATTATTTCTGGATTATAAAAATAGAGCAATCTTGTGCTTTTAATCATATTTAAACTACTCTCTTTTTTTAAATAAGAATTTCCCCATAAAAGTAAAGAGAAATGAGCAAATATTGTTTTTAAATGTAATTCAAGGCCTGTGGATTTTCAGATAATGTAATGATAATGGTAATATTTTAAAATAAACTTTAAAAATGTATTTCCAGTAAAGACTTAGGTAGTTCCTTAAAAACTACTCATGCTAACATGAATTGTAATACATTTAATAAAGTAAGCAGTTAAGACAGAATGTACAAAATATCTTCCTTAGAAAAAGCACTCCATACCTGGGTCTACACATTTTAAGATAATATACTGAAATAAAACATTCCCGAAATCCAGAAAAAGTGCATTTATAGGTCACAATTCTGCAATGCAATCTTATAAATTATTTGAATCAGTCTCCATTACATGCATTATCTATATTGCCTCACACTTTCAAACAGTATTTTTTTTTCCTAATATAAAGTTAATTAGGTGATCAAATTTCCAGGTTCGACCTATTAGTATTGCTGAACATGGCAGTGATATGTCTCTCCTCTTGACCCGATCAGCATGTTGTGCACCTTTATTTGCTTTATTAGCTTTGTGGATATTTCGGAACCTTATATAAACAGAAGCAGGAAGGAAACTACATATAAAGGCACATACACATCAGTCATGCCAAAAGAAGAAGGGGAGGGGAGAAAAGAGGGGACAAAAAAACCAAAGGAAAGATTAAAGAAAAAGCCATAACTTCTAACTTTGGGTTATTTTAAAAATGCAAATATAACTTTACATATGCATCAATATTAAAAATAATACACGGCGGAACCAACAGGATGAGGAGGAGGGGAGAGGAGGGGAGGGCAGTGGTGGAGAATGACGGAGAATGGCTCAGCGGTGAAGCCCTGATTATGCATAGGGAGCCGTCTGGAGCAGCTTGCTCTGAGACGGGATCTTTTCCCTGCCGCGTGGCCTCGGGTCCCAGCCGGTGCACCCCAGGCTTCCGTGCCTGATATTTGTTACTTCAGGGTTTTTATTGTTGTTGTTTATGATGTTTGGCGGAGAGGAGGACGGGAGAACGGATTGTTTCATTAATTGCCATCTTCATCAATAGGGACGATCTCTCCAGGAATCTTCAGTCTCTTCTCCAAGCAGTAGGACTTGCATATTTATTTAATGCCCTAATTTCTTTGATGTATGCAAATGTAGCCGGACGTACAGTAAACCTCAAGCTGACGTCAATGAATATGACCTCGTTGTTAAACCTTGAACGTGAAGCGAGGATTGGGGACGCGACGGTGGGGATGCATAGTCGGAGCCGCTCCGAGCCGATCCTCATCGGACCGTGCCGGGCCAGTCCAGAGCGGCGGCCGTAGCGGGGAGGTGACCGGACTGCCGGTAGGCACCGTCCTCAGCAGCGTTGGCTGCTTGGCACCGCTCGTCACTTTGCCATACTCATCAGAGACCCTGTCCAATAAAATAAATATTAAAAAAAAACCCGAAAACATTAAGCTGGCTGGCCTGCCTTCTCTCCCTACACGGAGACAAAATAAAGCCCACCCTCTCGGTGCCCTATCACCGTCCCCGGGAACGCCGCCGCTCTTCTTCATCAGATGATGAACGGGAGATAGAAAACACCTATCAAGACACAAAAACTCCCCCCCTCCCAGTATTGCAAGACACACGCAGTGCAGGTAAATCATAATTTCGAATGACCCTATCAAAACACTGTTAGCAGTTTTGTGTAAGGGATTCACTGATATCAGTGCCAGTTTGAGAAGAGGCAGAAAATGAAAAAAGTTACTAGGCTCTGGGCAAGCCATTCATTCCTCCAGCCGATCTGATCTGCAAGTCAAAACTACTCTCCCGTATTTGTACTGATTCCTCCCATTTGGCAAGAGAAGCTGCATGAAAGGGTTCTCAGATATCTGACTGTAGAATGTTGGTTTTGTTACTAAGGTAGAAAAGGGTAGATGTGAGCAATTTTCTAAAGATGTCTGCTCTATGTCTTTCCCTGGACTCTTTTTCTCTTTAGAAACAACTCGGTTTAAAATTATTAGAGAAATTTTAGCTCTCAGGGAATTTTTACTGGTGAGGTTGTAGAATTAAATGCAATCGATGTTTTGAAAATGAATGGTAGTCTTTAATAAGATCTAAGTTTTTTCATGTTTGTTTGTCTGTTTTGTTATGTTCCAGAGCATCTCTTTAGAACTTGACACAGTCACTCTTAGAGCAAAACAGCTGCAAGCCAGTGGCTACACACATGCACACACACGCTTATATCCACACACACTCATGTGCTGCTTCTCTATTCAAACATCTTGACTACACTTAAATGACCAAGCCAGGGAATGGAAATATGAATGTAGTTCTGATTGAGAGACTGATCCAGGGTTTTATAAATTCTCTTCGCAGTTTTGTGTAGTCAGGGTTTGCCCTGAATTTTATTTTAGTCTGAGATTGCATTTTTATTCTTATAGAGTTCTGTTGGTCTGCCTTGTCCCCAGGGGCTGTGTTGGCAGGAGAATCCATGGGTACTGTGCATGATTGGGCTGCAACAGGGGTTGTGAAAGGCCATGGCCAGGACAGGATGGCTGGACTGCTGTCCTTGGCAGTAACTGGCAGGAAATCTGTGCCTCTGCAGACTACTCTCTCCCTGGACCCACACCGGGTGCGATTCCCATATAACATATAAATATATATACACACACACAGACCATACACATGACAATATGTATATATATATATATATATATATATATATGCACATTTCTTCAGACATGCTCACACTCCTTGACACCTGCCCACATGACTACAACACAGCACATGGAAAAAAAACCATGTTCAGATGTCATGCAGTTACTCCAGGCAGGGACAGGCTGCCTGGCAGACTCCCAAACCCCTGGCCCTCCTCAAATCCCCTCTCAGGTCTGTCCGTGGGCACCTCTGCCCTGTAACCACCCCTGCCAACCCATTTCCTGCCCACCGCAAACGTTGACCACAACCCCATTGCTGCATCCTCCCGGGCACATATCAGAGAGCCATCTTGCCTCCCTCTCTGGTGGTTCAACCCCTCCCTCTCCCCACACCTTCTGTGATCAGACATACCCCCAAACTTCTCCATCGGCACCATGCAACTCTTTGTCTAGTTCCCTAGCTCTAAAAAGAGTTGGTGTTTTCATGGGCAAGGTATTGGTTCTGTGCCACTGGTTTTGAACCTGAAGCATTGAATGAGAAGGAAAAGAAGGAAACCACAAAAAGTTTAAGAAAGTCTTCTTCCAACAATCACTGTGTTGACAAGAGGCCACAGTACAAGTTTCATGATAACAAATTGAAAGGGATTATTTTTGTTGGTGTTGTTATTATTGTTGTTGTTGACTGGTTGATCAATTTTGACAAGCTACACAAAATTGTAATATCTCCCAAAACCAGTACTCAGAAGAATCACTTCTTCAGAAGTTAGTCGGAAGCAAGCACCTTAGAAAAACTCCACCATTTGGTGTTTCGAAAGAAATGTGCGCTTTCCTTCTCTAGGAATATGTAGCCATTGCTCTTCTTTATATGAGGCATTTCTAATTTGTTCTCTCTGTCAAAATGGGACTATGAGAGGTTTTGGTGTAAATTCATTATCTCTAGCAATACATAAACATATAGTAGGAACAGGAAAAGACCGTGGCAATGGATGAACAAAAGGGCTTCAGTTCATGAGCAACAAAGGCGTTGGGAAAACTGATTGAATCTCAGAGCACGTCTCCCTCAGCAGAGAGGGCTGGACTAGACCTTGACCAATCTGTCTCCCCTCTGCCAAAAAAAAACCCCTCATAGAGCCTCACATGCAACACTTCACTTTCTACTCTGGGGCTGAGGAAGCAATATGGAAAAAAAAAAGAAGAAAACACCCCAAAACCACACCCTTTTGTCTCCCCTTCATTTTTCTTTATGGAAACTTTCTAATTATTTTAGAACCAATTGTGCAAGAATTACACCATGGAAATAAGTGGCACTTTTAAATAGAGATCACAAGGAGAAAGATCTGAATTTCTGGAGATATGAAAGAACCTGCTATCTGTGCTTTAAAGAGGTCTTCATCATGGTGGGAATCTGTTTTCTATTAGACATTCATTTAGATCTGGGGTAAAATATATTTTTTTATAGAGAACAAATGTAAGTATTGTGAGGGGGTTTTACAGAACCTGAATTCATTATAGAAGGGAGAGAGATCAACTTTATTGTACTTCCATGTTTTCCAGTTGAGGGAGTGGGTATATGGGAACCTGAGCTCAGTTAGCAGCTTTGTGACAGATTCAGGGGTAGGTGCTGCCTCACCCAGTGTCAGACAAAACAGGTGATCTTGAGTAGGGCTCCAGAAACTTCCACTGGTGACCGCGAGGGAAATTTGATTAACAATGCACGGTTTTATGAGTTAACAGAGTGGCTTATATTGGTTAGCTGATTTTGTATCTTATGCTAAACTTGGTCATGTGTGTGGTTAGGTGTGGGAACTCTTAATTATCAAGCATATTGCTGGTAAAAGCAGAGTTATAATGTGTAAGTATGCAGAGAAGCAGCTTTTTTGCAGTACCTGGGTACCTTTTTAAGGTGTATAGACATAGGAACAATCGTTCACTGGGTTTTCAACTAGAATAATGAAGCTAATTTCTGTTGACTCTACATTTTCAAACTTTGCTAAAAAGTGAAATTAAAAAAAATTAAAAAGGTGTACTCATATTTTTGAGATTGTCAAAGTGGTGGACATTATTCACTGCAGTTGATAAATCCTCGTGCCTCTGCTTTGTGGGCCACTTAATTGCAAGCAGGCATTACTTATTGGGTTGTTCAAAATGTAGCTTGATTAAAATATGTATCCCTTCGAACAGGGGGGATTTAATAAATGTTTCATGAGGTTATAATTATTCTTATCTT
>JAWWMJ010000116.1:1008015-1024132 GCA_035047045.1 Vireo griseus
AAAAGTATTATCTTTCAATGTTCTAGAAGATTTTAGAACAAAATTTAAGCAAGTCAAGAACCAGAATTTGCTCCCATGAAATACTTGTTTAAACTTCAATGGAAGGAGCTGAATATGAGCAAAGTAGTTTTTAAAGAAAATATTAACTTATACTTTACATAGAAAAACAAGTACAGAAAAATCCAATGCATAGTTTCCTTTCCATAGCGATAGGGATTTTGAGTTTCATAAAGTCAAGACAAAGTTAATACTTCAGAGAAATTTGTGAATAAAAGTAAAAAACCTCTCATTACTCTCAGGATATTCATTATATCTGACTGAAAGACATTATGTCTTTTTAATATTTCTTTTCTTGGTTGAAATATTGAACTTGTTCTCTTTGATTCCAAGTTTCTTCAACAAAATTATTTGTTTATACACACCAAATCAGAATATATGATGTCCTCAAAACAATATCTGAAACACTTACTCATCATACTTGATATGATAGATAGCTTCTTCATCAGTGTCCATGCAGTCTGAGTAAGATGTGGATGGTCTACTGTCCAAATAATTTGCATTCTCTCTAGAATAATCTTGACTTAAGTTTCCATTAATTCTTTTGTAAGAATTGCCAGTCTTTACTTGAGCTTTACCACTGTTATGTCCTTTTGTTGCTTGAGTGACATTTTCTATGTGGGCTTCAAACCAGGCTCCAATGCTGACATCACGGGCATCCACCAATTCATTTATCTAAAAGGAAAATTTGATAATGAATATTTATTTTCCATAATCCTGGTTAAGAACAGAAAGGAAAACTGACTAAACTATTTAACTGTCAATGAAAAGAATTCTACACTGCTGATTTAAACTGGTTTGAGCTTGCATAAATTAGAGTAATGTTCAGTCATTCAAGTGTTGTGCTTTAAATATTTTATTCCTCTACCGTTAATAAGACCTCTTATGAATGCAATTTGCATAAAATATATTTTTAAAAGTTGAGGATGATTTATTATTTTTTAACCTACAAAGTATCTTAATCTCTCTTTCCACTGAACTTTTTCTTGCTTCATGGAATTGTTCCTTATGACTAAAATAAGCATGTATACTTAAAATACTAGCCCACTGTTACTAGAGAACATGAAATGAACACACGCACACACACAGTGAGGGTGAAAGGAAAAAGAGGAAATTTTTAATTTTTCCCTGTCTTATATACAATTTTTGGGACCCCATGGATTGGATAGTGAGATCTTTTCTAATTCTACTGGTTCAGGTAGAAGTCCATTAAAAACCTCTTCTATCAGGAATGGAATGAAAACAAGAGAGATGGTTACACAAACACTACTTTATATAAAATGTGTGAGAAACTCCATAGCAAAAATGTAAACAGAATTAGAAGGCTGACATCCAGGGTGACAGCCCACAACCATATTTTGAGACTTCCCTGGACTTCCAAATTGGAATTATTACTTAACCCAGATACTTTTTGGCCTGCACTGCTGCTGATTCCTTCAGTGTTTGAGAAAGATTTGGAAAGCCCATCTCCCTCCCACCTCCTAACAAGGCTGCTGTCATAACCAATCGAGACTGGTGCTTCCATAAATCTTTTAACTGAAAGAAAAAGAAGTCTTTTGTGACTCCTCTCCTTTCTGTGCTCACAATAGTGCTGGTAGTAAGTTATGAAACTACTCTATTGTAGAGTATGTTTCATTCATTCATTATCTTAGCACATTTTCTCAAGCCTTCAACTAATTAAACACATTTTACTTCAACAATACAAGATTTTTCCTGTGATTCAAGTTAAACAACTGTGGTATACATTGCTTCAGTTACACAGGCATTCTTTTAAAAACTGTAGTGTATAAACAGTTATTTTCTTTGAAATGTCAACTGGATTAAAATAGTATAAAAAGCCCCCACTTAAGCAACACCTTCATACACTGCACACCAAGTATAAGAAAATATTACTGTGCTAGAACTGCTATGGAGCCATATCAAGTGAAAAGATAAGGACTCTAAGATGAAAAATTAAAAGTAAGTTGTAAAAATGCTCAGAATATATTCAGTTACTGTAAAATCAATTTGAAGGAATGACTTTTCAGAAATAATGTTTAACAGGAATGCTTCACAGGTGTATATTTAGTTTTGTTTTATTTGCAAAACATCCTTTTCTTCTAATTTCTTTTACATAAAGAAGGAAAGTTACCTTCTGAAGACCATCTAAATGTCCCTTAAAAAAACCTCAACATCAAAAAAAAAAAAAAAACCAAAAGCTCAAATCAGAAAAATTGAGCCCAAAAGATAACACGATAATATAGTAGCTAACCTCAGGGCATGAACAAACTTGTTTCACCACACTACGATGCGTACAAGACTATTGTGCATTTCCAATATATTTAATAAGCAGGATATGTATTAACACATAGATGGAACAATTATAAAACTAATTTTTCTGGGAAAAATAGATGGGGTTTTATTGATTCAGGGGCTGTATTATGTGTTTACAGTTTTTTAAAATGAGGACAGTTTAATTTGCCACAGATATATATGGTTTAATTTATAGCCTTAATCAAGCAGCAAGATAGAGATGGATATTTATTCTTACTACACCTAGAGACCAGCATCTGTAAATAAAACATGAATGATATTACTTATCAGTAGTTAAACTGAAGCAATCATCAGATAATTTGAAATACAAATAAAGGTAGTTCCTCAACTAACAAATTTACTGAGAGACAGAGGGTGAAAGGTAAGAATAAAATGCAAAAAGTATTTATTATATTGAGCCTATTCCTTCTTAATTGTTACATGCTTCCTTGAAAAAAAAGCATACAAAAAATAAAACCTTTCCTTCCCATCCCTAAAATTCCAGTATCCAATTTAAATTTTTATTCTCAACTCCCACAATATTAAAAGTATGCCTTTTTAAAACAGAAACATATAAAACATGAATGAAAGCTCCACCTTGTCAGTCTGTTGGCCTATTTTAAACATAAGGAGTGGGTATTTCTGTGAGGAAATCTCAAGAAAATACTGCTGTATACCCTTATGCATGTGTTGTGGTTAAACTCCAGCCATCAGCTAAGTACCACACAGCCACTTGCTCACTTCCTCTGCTCCATGGAAAGGGGAAAGGAATCAGAAAAAAACCAGCAGCAACACAAAAGCAGCTTGAGCTGGGTGCCTTCAGGGAGGCACCCTGAACAAAGGAATCCCTGGGATTTACAGGGATTTTTACTGTTTGTTAAACACTTGGTTTTTATCGGTTTACTCTTACTCTTGAATAGATTCATTAATTTATAATTTTGGACTTTCAATACATTAACTTTGCGTAGTTGGTCAGAGATGGAACAGTAGTAGAGTTCATAGTTGATGCAGGAAGTTAAGCAGACTTGTAGATAATTTAAAACTTTTCTGCATGACACATGAATATCATTCTTTATTAAGCGTTTTGAGGAAAAGGCTAATTTTGACAGCTTAAGACTGACTTTAAGCTAAAAGATATATTACAGGGTGTCATCGTGTCCCACCAGATATTCAGCCTTTAGCAAAACCATGGTATCCAGTTTCTGTTACGTTTGGAGTGTTATTTTTCCTTTTTAAGGAAATCATGTTTTATTTATTAATACAGGAGGAAGAAAAGCAGACATGAACTTTTTTTTTCTGCTTGTGAAAGTAGCAGTTAAATTTTATGTTGGAATTTTGGTTTTGGAGGAACTAGTTTCTTTAAGATATTTACATTTGTTAAAAGTGTCTTCCTTGGAATGAAATTGGTTCAACATGACTGAAACTTTGTTTCCTGAAGTCAGCTTCTAGGCTAATTTCTTTCCTGAGGTTTGCTTGTATCATTGATATAAAAAAGACTCTTCTGGTTTGGTTTTGACAACTCTTCATTTTTAAAGCTGTGTTTCTATGTTTGAGTGTTGGTAGCAATGCATCGAATTTAAGATGTTTTCACTTATGCCTGCCTGTTATGCTCCGGTTTCTGCTCTCTATGTGAATTTATTTTTTGTATGGCTGTGCTTTAGGAAGAATGCCCCTTCTGATTCTTTTTTCCAAATGGGTTACTTGATGGATCTGTTAAAGAATGTAATGGTGTAATCTGATTAATTGGCACAACTGAGGTTGGAAGAAATGAAAACATTTTAAACTGGATCTTCCTCTGACAGGATGAGGAATTATAGTCTAACAGTAGCATGTAACAAATGGTGATTTTTGAGTTCCTTTTGCTATTCTAAGATAGCAAGTCATATTCTAGACTCAGTGGAAAATTCTTTACTAGTTTTACATTAATATGTTGAATAGTAGCTTTGCACTTCAAAACATTCTGGATTTTCTGTCTTATGGAGTCCTGTAGAAAGTTTCTTGATGTTCTAAAGTAAGTTTTTTTGAGTTACTGCTTGTGTTTTACACTTGGGTGACAGATTTTCAGCCACAAAAAAAAAAGTAGATGCTGAATTTTTGTCACTATGTTAGTCTGACAGGTTGAGAGGACTCATTATTGACATTTGCCTCTCATTATCCTGCTTCAGGTATTGGAACTTGTGCATGCTTCCTGAAAATAGCATAAACAAGATAATACTATTCAATGCTTTTTCTTTGAGCCAAACACCATAGATTTTTGCTGCCTATACATCTGTCCGCTAAAATTAAAAATATAATTTTAAAGGATCTTATCAACTAAAAATGACAATTTAAACTCAAGTGTATCATTAGAATAAAGTAGAGTCATTAGATGTTTAATAAATAGAAGACAAGATCATACTTGGTTTGTGCTCTGTAAAAGCCGTCTCAGTATACCCTCTCTTTTGTCACTTTCCAAGTTTGACATTCACATAAACAAAAGGAAGAAATATTTTGAAAATAGGAAGGCATTTGAAGAACAAGAATATTTGGCAGTAGTAGTTAAAACCAAATGCAGTTGAGGTTTTTGGGTGTTGGGGTTTTTTTTATGACTGGTTAAAAATTTGTGGTTGTAATTTTTTTTTTTTTTTTTTGGTAAATCCTCAAAAGACTAGTGTAAAGATTTGAAATTACAACTGAGATGTGCTACCATGTCTTCCATATGGAAAGACCTCTGTTCTTTGACAGCTTTAGATGTGAGGCCCTGGAGGACTAAATTAATGATTAAGTATTCTTAAAAAGGTTGATATCAAGACAGCCTTTCTTGCTTGCTGCGGGCCTCACAGGAGCCCTGACTTTACAACCATTTTATAAAAGACTGCCTTAGGAGAAAACTCAAGGGCAGACTGACCTTGTACATGCAAAACTAAGAAAAACAGAGTAAAAAGACTGCATGGTATGTAGGCAAGAACAGAGGCGACGGACATCTGGCGATAGAGCTGTCCTGATAACAGAAGTTTATGAGATTCCTGTATACTCCCTGAGACTGAAAATAATCTACCAATCATTAGTTTTGTTGCTAGTTGATTCCTGTGTGTTAACCAATCTCTATCACTGTTACAAAATCCTATGCTTGGCAAAAATGTATAATAATCAAATGCTAAAAGCAATAAACATCTTCCTTTCTTCTGATACCTATACTCTGTGTCAGTCTTGTTGGCGCGAAAACCCCAGCACTTGCTGCTTTCTGATATCTTTGAAGTATGTGTTGTGTCCTCTGACCCAAATTTTTTTTGAGAAACTTATGATTTGGATACATCAGAAGATTAATTTATATCTAAAACTAATAAAACTGGTGTTATTGACAACAAAGTAAAATTTTTAATTGTTTTTATTTTGCTTGCATGAGATGTTTATCAATGTAATCCCTGTTAACAAGACTTCTTATTGTAATATACATCTGAAGCACTGTTAAATTCCACAGTTCTATAATTCTATTAGGCTTTTTACCAGCTTTGCTGCCCTTCAGAATAATGTTAATCAGTGGCACAAAAACAAAGCCTTTTTAATCTGTAACTCTGTTATGAATATAATTTGACTTGGTAAATCAACATGGACACTTTAAGCTTAAAGGTAGCCATTGATACAGAGAGCTTTAAACTAGACTTAGCAGGGGAAGGGGATGTGGTTTTGAGCAACAGAGAAGAGCCAGGGGCTGTTGATGTATTAGGGATGAACAGGGCAGGGAAACATCTGTGAAACACCTCAAAGTAATTGGGTTGTGTTCCTCTAAAAAGATGACAAGGTAAGTAGCCTAGCTGAAGTGCCTCTATTACCACCGCATGCAGCATGGGTAACAAAAGTAGCAGTGAGCAGGTTGAGAGGTCGTGAGTAAAAATTAGGGGCCAAGCCAACAAAAGAAACCTCGTGGCTGGTGTTTGCTGCAGGCCACCCGATTTAAGGGGAGCCTGTTGATGAAGTGTTCTTACTTCAGCTACGTGAGGCATCACCCATGCAGGCTCTGATCCTGCTGGGAGACTTCAGTCACCCTGACATCTGCTGGAAAAGCAGCACAGCAAGCTGTAAGCAGTCCAGGAGACTTTTGGAGTGCACAGAGGACAATTTCTTAATCAAGGTCTCTCCAAGGGATGTAAAGAATAACAAGAAGGTCTTCTACAGCTACATTGTCTAGAAAAGGAAGACTAAAGAAATTGTACCCCCCTGATAAATAGGACAGGGGGTCTAGTGACAGCTGACATAGACAAGGCAGAGGTACTCAAATTTTTTGCCTGTTTTCAATGAAAATCTTCCCACATCTCTCAAGGCCCTGAATCCCTGAATTTAGGACCTGCCATTCCTAAACCCATGCTGACTGGGACTGATCACCTGGTTGTCCAGTATGTGATGTGTGATGGCACTCAAGATGATCTACTCCATAATCTTTCCCAGCACTGAGTTCAGGCTGAAAGGCATCTAGTTTCCTGGATCTGCCTTACGGCCTTCTTCTTAAGTTGCCTGCCCCTTTTTCCAGAGGTGATACACTCTCTTTTTTACCCCAAGTTCCAGCCAAAGCTCTCTGTTCAGCCAGGCCAGTCATCTTCCCCACCAGCTCATATTTCAGCATATGGAGACAGCCTGCTCCTGCACCTTTAGGATTTCCTTCTTGAAGAATGTCCAGCCTTCCTGGACTCCTTTGCCCTTCAGGACTGCCTCCCAAAGGACTTTCTCAACCGGTTTCCCAAACAGGCCAAAGTCTGCCCTCTGGAAGTCCAAGGTGGCAGTTCTGCTGTCACCCCTCCTTCCTTCTCCAAGAATGGAAAACTATATAATTTCTTGTTCACTATGCCCAAGATGGCCTCCAGTCATCACATCACCCACCAGTCATTTTCTGTTCACAAACAACAGGTCCAGCAGGGCACCTTCCTGAGTTGGCTCACTCACCAGCTGTGTCAGGGAGGTCTCTTGCACACACTCCAAGAACTGGGATCAGGCCACCACACCCCTTTTTGTCATCCAATATGGGCCACAAGTTAACAATGGTTTTAATCTGAGCATGCTATAGCTGTTGTAGTTGTTAATTGGCAGGGTTTTGTGCTGGTCACAGAGCTTGTTCACTCTATTGTATAACAGCATTTAGGGCTTGTTAGTGGCTGCTTCCAACTCTGGCTATTTGCTGTACTGTTATCTCTCTATTTTGCTGTGCCTGGCAACATTTTGATAAAAGCAATGTACTTGGGCTAGCATTGATGACATTCCTGTGCTGGGTGAGCTACCTTGTGGGGAGAATGAGGGATTACATCTCCCTTTTCTCTGGGATTGATGCAGCTGGCTCTGTTGCATGGGCTCCAGAGGTTCTTGTACATCCTCATGTAAGCTGTTTGATTCTGTTATCTAACAAACATGATTGGCTTTCTGTCGAGTATGTAGGACCTGGTTTCATCCTGGCATAAGAGGAAACAACTTGTCGGTGAGGTCACAGAGAAACATAGAATAGTTTGGATTGGAAGAGACCTTTAAAGGTCATCTAGTTCAACCCCCCCTGCAATGAAAGGTTGACATGCCCTGAGGTGGTAGGATGTGTGGGAGGATTTAGGCAGATGCCTAAGGTGGTTATCACATCTGATAGCCTGGGGGTTTATGCCTGGACAGGTATGTAATCCCATTGAATTGATGTGCTACTTAACAGAAGGGTGCCTTGCCTACACCAATGAGACTCAGCAGTATTGGGGCATGACCTGTGCCTATTGAGCCTCTGTTCAGCACCATTAGAGGAGCAGAAGAAGCAGTGCCTCTACATCTGAGCACACAGTGGCTGAGACAAGGACTCAAACCCCAACTACAGTAATCGCCCCAGTAGTCAAAAAGAAACACTGGATGTGTAGGTTGACAGGTCCATACCACTGATTAGTAAGGGAGGAGGAGGAAGGGTCTGATCAAGAAGCTGATTCTTTGACAAAGAAACAGGAGGAGGAAGTGGCAGACTTCACCCAAGAGGCAGAAATCACATGGTTCCTAACCCTGAATAAGTGAACTTCAAGATCTGTGGAAAGATTACAGGCTTCAGCCAGGCAAGTGAATTGCCTGATTGCTCTGATACAGGGATATTGGGGGCCAACAGTCAGGAATTAGAGGGTAAGGAAGCCCAGCAGCTTGTATCCTTATCTTGGGACTGGCAAATTGACAAAGAAATCAGAAGAGGCAACAATTCTCAGTCTCTGGAGGTGGCTGATCTTGTAAATTACCGAGGGAAGTGGACCATTACTGAGGAAGGCATCCAGTATCTGAGAGAATTAATGGTGGTGAAAGTCGTTTACAGTGACCTGGACAGCAACCAGGTCTCCAAAAATCTGAATAACATCCAGTGTACATGGGCCATGTGGAGGAGGTTTGTTTGGAATGCACCAGTGTTGTACTCCTACACCCTGTCAGTGATGAACTGGACAGACTTCAATATGCCAACTGTGAAGAGACTGTCCCACCAGCTGCAGCATTCCAAAGAGAAACTCTCATCCTCCTCATCCCTGTGGGCCAGCGTCTCGGCTGTTGGGGTGCCCCACGGAGCCAGCATCTCCCAGACAGAGGTAAAGGGAGCCCCAGGATCATCCTACGTGACCAGAGGGAGGACATGAGGAAGTGGGATGGTGAGCCCACCTCAAAACTAGAAGCCCACATATGTGACTTGCAGAGGAGAACAGCTGCTAAGAAGAGGCCATGCAAGAAGGCTTTTGTTCCAGGTGCTGTTGAGATGGCAGAAGGCAACTGATGACCAGCAATCCCCCAGATGCAGAAGAAGGGCTGAGTGCACCTCTCCTCTTGATTTTGGTGAAAGGACTTCTGGTCTGACACCGCAGGGGTCAGATAGTGAATACTCCAATGAGGAATAGAGGGTCCCTGCCTTCAGCCAGGCAGTGGAAAGGGAAGATTGAGTGTACTGGACCGTATGGATTCTATGGCCTGGCACATCAGACTCCAGGGATTATAAGGCTCTGAGTAGACACTAGTGCACAGTGTACCCTAACGCCATTGGGGTACAAGGGGGTGGAACGCATCTGGATTTCTGGACTGACAAGGGGATCCCAATTGTCATCTGTGGGAAGACAGGAATGAGCTGCGAGCAGCTTCGACCTGGATGAAACACAGCTGTGTCCTTGAACAAGACATAAACAACTTTGAGAGAGAAGTGTAGAATGCAGACGTGTGTTGACATTTACAGCAAAAAGCGGAGTGATTTGTGACCAATTAGAAAAGGATAGAAGATGTGTGTACATAGTTTGTTAGCCAATTATAATGCAAAAAGGAGTGCGCGTTATGTGTGTGATATAGAGAAAAAGTATAAAAAGTTGTACTGTGAGATAATAAACTGCTGATGCTTGCCACCATCTTTGGGCGTCAGTCTTTTGAGTCCACTGTTAGTCATCTGTGTTGGAGGCTGAGGTGAGCCTAACGGAACAAGTGGTGAAAGTATCCCATTGTAACTGGCCCGGGGGTTCTGTGCATCCTTGGCATAAACTACCTTAGGAGAGGGTACTACAAGGACACAAAAGGATACCAGTGGGCCTTTGTTGTAGCTGCTGTGGATACAGAGAAGACTAAACAACTGTCTACCTTGCCCAGACGTCCAGAGGATCCCTCTGTTGTGGGGTTGCTGTGAGTCAAAGAACAGCAGATGCCAATTGTTACTATGACAGTGCACCGACAGCAATATTGCATCATCTGAGATGCCCTGTTTCCCATCCATGAGTTGATTTGTCAACTGGAGAGCAAATGGGTGATCAGAAAGACTTTCTTGCCTTTTAGTAGTTCCATATGGCCAGTGCAAAACTTGACAGAGGGTGCAGGTTAACAGTGGACTAATGTGACCTGAACAAAGTCACATTGCCATTGAGGGACGTGCTAGAACTCTTATATGAACTGGAGTTGAAGGCAGCCAAGTGGTATGCCACAACTGATATTGTCAATGTGTTTTTCTTGATCCCTTTGTTAGCAGAATGCAGGTCACAGTTTGCTTTCACATGGAGGAGTGTCCAGTACGCCTGGAATCAAGTGCCCCAGGGGTGGAAGCACAGCCCTACCATTTGTCACAGACTGATCCAGACTACACCAGAGCAGGGTGAAGCCCCTGATCACCTGCAATACATTGATGACGTCACTGTGTGGGGCAACACAGCAAAGGAAGTGTTTGAGAAAGGGGAAAGGATAATCCAGATTCTTCCAAAAGCTGGTTTTGCCATGACAAAGCAAGGTCAAGGGACCTGCACAAGACATCCAGTTTTGGGGAATAAAATGGCAAGATGTAAGTTTTCACAGAGCCAAAAGGTGTGATCAGTAAGATTCCATACACTTCAAAAGTTGTTGGTACCGAAGCACAGTTCCTCTTGGCACTGTGATTGCCTGTGCTACACTGGATGCTCAAAGGAAACGTCTGCTCTACACATCACACAACTGACGCTACATGGAGTAAGTGGGGAGCGTTAACCATGCAATGGGCTCGAGTGGTGAACCCCAACCACCCAGGAATCCTGGAAGACATTGGGGACTGGCCAGAAGGCAGAGATTTTGGAGCATCACCTGAGGAGGTGGCTTGTGCCCAAGAGGAGCCAACATACAATGACTTATTAGCAGGTGAAAGGCAATATGCTCTGTACTGACTGTTGGAGTTTTAGGGGTTCCCCTTTTTTTTTTCTTTTTCTCTTAAAGGAATTTTTCCCCATACTTTTGTTGCTAAGGGACAAATTTCTAGGTGCCTAAGAGAGACAAAAAAAGACCTGGCCAAAGGGGGAGGAGTCCAGCTGGCTACTCCCATTTACCTGGGGTTTTCTCATTGGGGCAGAAATGGCGTGAGATTTGAACTGGCAAAAAGCGGCTGGGTACGACCACTAGCTCTCTTGTTCACCCAGCATTCAGAGGGGAGAGAAGCTGCTCTCGTGGTGGAGGGAATTCATCACCGTTGCAGACTCCTGCCTTCCTTCTGCCGTGAGTGGAGCTTGCTCTCTGGAGTGGCTGTTGCACTGGGACCCCATTTTAACACCCTACCTCACCAAAAAGGGACTTTTCTCACCATCTGCTCAGGTGACTCAGGGGACCCTGGGATCCCAAGCCCACCTTTCCCTGCCCCACTGGGAGCCGGGCCGAGGCTGCCCTGCCCCCACCGTTCCTTTGCTGCTGCTGCGAGCTTTTGCTACACTGTAGTGCCACACCTCCTGCCTGCAGAGACGTCCCAGGCTCCCACTGCAGTTCTGGAGCTTGATACATCTCATCTACAACCTGAGATTTGGATTCGTCCCTGATGGCCCAGCCTGCTGTTTCCCAAGGGTCCTGCCGGGGCACTGGGGATCAGCTGTCCCAGGGTTTTGTGAAGCAATCTTCTTGTCCGCCATTACTGTGTGGTCCCCGAGATCGCTCTGGAGCGCCCCCTGCAGCCGGCGGGGGAACCCTTGCACCCGCCCTGCTCGCTGGGAGCCACCAGAGCCCCTGCTGGCCATGACTGTCACTGCACCAAAGGGGAAAGTGCCTGACAGCCGAGAAGGTTCTGGTTCTGTTTGTTATCACTGCCATAGTTACTGTTGTTTGTTTGCCTTGTTTTATATATATATTCCTATTCCCCATATCTTTGCCTGAAAGCCCCTTAATTTCAAAATTATAATAATTCTGAGAGAAGGGGGATGCATTTTCCATTCCAAGGGAGGCTCCTGTCTTCCTTAGCAGACACTTGTCTTTCAAACCAAGACAGATCTTGGCACCCAAGGTGGGGCCTGAGGGCATCGAGAGAAAAGGGTGAAAAAGGAATAACAGTTCCTGGGTAACCTAATTTTGTGTGCTGAATATAGAAACCTCATTAGGAGGCATCATGTGGTCTAGCTTACCCTGGTTCGGGTGGCACGTTGTTGTGGCTATATTTTTCCCCTTTGCAGCTCCTTATCTAAACATGGGTCCTCTGACTAAGGCTACCGTGGCTGTTATCCAGCTGGCACTATGGGTTGATAAGGTGAGGAATTAATGGTTTGTTAACTTCCTCTTGAATGTGGGCACATGGGTAAAGGGCTATCACACACTAAGAGTATGTTTTTGGGGTTACATTAAAAATGGTGCATTCTGTGAGGAAATAACACCGGGGGAAGTTTTCTCCCAACCCTTCAAGCAGTTCTTTGGGCCTACCCCACCAGCTTTTGAAGGATTTAGATTTCCCCTAGCTACTAATCAAGTGTTGTCGATAGGTCTACTCTATTTAGCATTCAGAGATAAGGTGAAATTGACTTGGATAACTACCCAGGTACCCACCCCAGAGTCTAGGGGTGCTGACCCAGAACCTGACACAGCCACAGAACCTGACACGGCTCCAGAGACTAGAGATCCTGCCCCAGAGCCTGACCCTGTCCCACGGCCTGACCCCGCCCCACAGCCCACCTCAGAAATGGGTCACCCAAATTGGCTGGGGGTACTGGTGAAGGAGACACGTGAGATGGGCCAGATGCTAAGGGAATACACCTCCCCAGCTAGTGGGAAACCCTCTCCCTGCCCCGAAGAGGGAGAAACTGATGGTGCAGCAGTGGAACCCACAGATGTTACAACCGTCCAGGTTCCAGATGAACCACAAGGGCAGCCACAGCCGGCAGCAGTCACCCCTGTGCAGAGGAGGAAGTTTAAGACCAAATCAATATGCCCAGTTAATGATGATGGAGAACCAGGGCCCTCACAACCAGCAGGGGAGTCAGAGCCTGAAATCATCACCGACTCCCTGTCGTATGACAGTCTCCGTAATATGCGAAAAGACATTGTAAGACGGGGGCGTGAGCCTTATACAACCTGGCTACTTCGGGTTTGGGACCTTATGGGTACAGGGGTGCAAGTGGATAGTGGCAAGGCAAGGTATTCAGGATCCTTGACCCAGGACCCAGGTGTGGATCAGGTATTTGTGAGGGAGCCAGGGCCTCTTTCACTTTGGGAGTGGCTTTTAACGAGTGTAAGGGAGAGGTTTGTTCGCAAAGAGAATGCAGGAGTACCATCATAGAATGCAATGGAAGACACTCGAGAAAGGGATCCAGCAGCTAAGAGAAGTGGCCGTATTAGAGGTGTTCTTTGGGAGGGATGGACAGCATGATAATGACTCCAACAAGGTCAGGTGCACAGGGCAGATGTGGAACCTAGCAAAGCTAGGGCCACAGCAATACACCACCATCACTGCAACGATTAATGCCGAGGACAACCGGGAAACAGTGGGTTCCGTTGCCAACAGGCTCAGGTATTATGAGGGTATGGTCAATGGCTCGCTGAAGGCTCATGTTTCTGCTGTGGTTAAGGACCTGCAAGAGGAGTTTAAAGAGGAAATTAGGGGGGTGAGGGAGGAGGTGAGGAAGATCAGCGTGGCACCAGTGCGAGACACAGGAGCCCAAGTCAGAGCCCGACATCCCCCAGCAAGGGAAAGAGGGTACACCCCACAAGCTGAGCTGTGGTATTTTCTGTGTGACCATGGGGAAGACATGAGAAAGTGGGATAGGAAAGTCACTTCTGTCCAGGCAGCATGGGTGCGTGAACTCAAGGAAGGAGACACTAACCGTGGGGGTTCCGCTAAGGTGAAAGTAGCCTCAGCCTCCCATGACTGAGCTGCCAGGTATTACAGGAAGGAGGATATGTCGGATCCCCTTGAAGGCACCTCTACCCTGTATGCCCAGGGAGGGAATGATAACCAGGGCTAGAGGGGCCCTGCCTCTAGCCAGGAAGGGGCACAGGAGAACTGGGTTTTTGGACAGCGTGGATCCAATGGCCTGGCACATCAGAGCCACAGAAATATGAAGCGTTGGTTGATACTGGTGCACAATGTACTCTAATGGCATCGGGACATGTGGGGACAGAACCTGTTTCTATTGCTGGGGTGACAGGCGGACCGCAGCAGCTCACCCTGTTGAAAGCTGAGGTGAGCCTGACTGGGAAGGAGTGGCAGAAACATCCAATTGTGACTGGCCCAGAGGCCCCGTGCATTTTGGGCATAGACTTCCTCTGGAACAGCTATTACAAAGACCCAAAAGGACTCAGGTGGGCGTTTGGGATTGCTGCTGTGGAGGCAGAGGGCATTAGGCAGTTGAACACCCTGCCTGGACTGTCAGAGAATCCTTCTGCAGTTGGGCTCCTGAAGGTGGAAGAGCAACAAGTGCCAATTGCCACCTCGACAGTGCACCACCGGCAGTATCAGATGAATCGAGATGCCGTGATCCTCATTCACAAGATGATCGGCAAGCTGGAGAGCCAAGGGGTGGTGAGCAAGACCCACTTACCTTTCAACCGCCCCATCTGGCCTATGCGCAAATCTGAAGGAGAATGGAGATTGACTGTGGACTATCGTGGCTTGAATGGAGTGACTCCACCATTGAGTACTGCTGTGCCAGACATGTTGGAGCTCCAGTATGAGCTGGAGTCCAAAGCAGCAAAATGGTACGCCACTATTGACATTGCCAATGCCTTTTTCTCCATTCCTCTGGCAGCAGAATGCAGGCCTCAGTTTGCCTTCACCTGGAGGGGCGTGCAGTACACCTGGAACCAACTGCCCCAGGAGAGGAAGCACAGTCCCACCATCTGCCATGGACTGATCCAGACTGCACTGGAAAAGGATGAGGCTCCAGAACACCTGCAGTACATCGATGCCATCATTGTGTGGGTGAACACGTCAACGGAGGTATTCGAGAAAGAAGAGAAGATCATCCAGATTCTCCTGGAAGCCGGCTTCACTATCAAGAGGAGCAAAGTCAAGGGACCTTCCTGGGAGATCCAGTTCCTGGGGGTAAAGTGGCAAGACAGACGGTGTCAGATTCCCACCGAGGTCATCAATAGGATCACCGCAATGTCTCCACCGACCAGCAAAAAGGAAACCCAAGCTTTCCTAGGCACCATAGGCTTTTGGAGAATGCACATTCCCAAGTACAGCCAGATTGTGAGCCCTCTCTATATGGTTACCCGCAAGAAGAACAATTTCCACTGGGGCCCTGAACAACAACAAGCCTTTGCCCAGATCAAGCAGGAAATCGCTCATGCGAATCGCTCATGCGGTAGCCCTTTGCCCAGTCAAGACGGGACCAGAGGTGAAGAACGTGCTCTACTCTGCAGCTGGGAGACATGGTCTGTCCTGGAGCCTTTGGCAGAAGGTGCCTGGTGAGACTCGAGGCCGACCACTGGGGTTCTGGGGTTGAAGCTACAGAGGGCCCAAAGCCAAGTACACCCCTGCAGAAAAAGAAATCTTGGCCGCCAGTGAAGGAGTCCAAGCTGCCTCAGAAGTAATCGGCACAGAGGCACAACTCCTCCGGCACCCCGACTACCGGTACTGGGGTGGATTTTTAAGGGAAAGGTTCCGTCCACGCATCACGCCACCGATGGTACTTGGAGCAAGTGGATTGCCCTTATCACGCAGCGCGCCCGTATTGGAAACCCAAATCGCCCTGGGATCTTGGAAATAATTACGAACTGGCCGGAAGGGGAGACTTTTGAATTATCTTCTGAAGAAGAGGAGCAAGTGACATGTGCCGAGGAAACCCCATCATATAATGAGCTACCAGAGACTGAAAGATGATATGCCCTCTTCACTGATGGTTCCTGCCGAATTGTAGGTGCTAGCCGGAAATGGAAAGCTGCTGTATGGAGCCCCAAACGACAAGTTGCACAAGCTACTGAGGGAGAGGGTGGATCGAGCCAACTCGCTGAACTCAAAGCCATCCAATTAGCCTTGAACATTGCTGAAAGAGAGAAGTGGCCAAAGCTCTACCTCTACACTGATTCATGGATGGTAGCCAATGCTCTGTGGGGTTGG
>JAWWMJ010000116.1:1024232-1041865 GCA_035047045.1 Vireo griseus
TGGGCCCATGATGCCTCAGGCCATCAGGGCAGAAATGCCACTTATAAATGGGCACGAGACCGAGGGGTGGATCTAACCATGGACAGTATCTCCCTGGTTATCCATGACTGCGAGACCTGCGCTGCAAACAGGCCAAGCGGGTGAAGTCTCTGTGGAACAAGAGGAACAAGCCTCAAGTTGCACAAGGTACCGAGGGAGAGGGTGGATCGAGCCAACTCGCTGAACTCAAAGCCGTCCAATTAGCCCTGAACATTGCTGAAAGAGAGAAGTGGCCAAAGCTCTACCTCTACACTGATTCATGGATGAGGAACCCCAACCACCCAGGAATCTTGGAAGACATTGGGGACTGGCCAGAAGGCAAAGATTTTGGCACATCACCTGAGGAGGTGGTTTGTGCCCAAGAGGAGCCAACATATGAGTTATTAGAAGGTGAAAGGCAATATGCTCTGTTTACTGACAGATCATGTTCTGTTGTAGGAAACCATTGGAAGTGGAAAGCAACGACACATCAAGTTGTTGAAGTCACCAAAGGAGAAGGCAAGTTTAGTCAGTTTGCAGAAGTGAAAGCCATCCAGCTGGCCCTACAGATTGCTGAATGAGAACAGTGGCCAGTACTCTCTCTGTATACAGACTCATGGATGGTGGCAAATGCCCTGTGGGAGTGGCTACAGCAATGGAAACAGATCAACTGGCCGTGCAGAGGTAAACCCATCTGGGCTGCTGTATTGTGTCAAGACATTGCTGCCCAGGTAGAAAAACTTGCTGTAAAGGCACATTATGTAGATGCTCACATGCCCAAGAACCATGTCCCTGAAGAACATCAAAGCAACAAGCAGGTAGACAGGGCTAACAGAATTAGAGTGGCTCATGTGGACCTGGACTGAGAAAGTAAGGGTGATCTATTCATAGCTTGGAGGACCCATGACACATCAGGACATCTAGGGAGAGATGCAACGTACAGATGGGCTTGTGACCGAGGGGTGGAGCTGACTACTGAGGCTATCACACAGGTCACCCATGAATGCAAAATGCACTGCAATGAAGCGTGCCACACGACTAAAGTGCCCCTGGAATAGTGGGTGGTGGCTGGGATATTGATATGGCGAGGCCTGGTATATTGACTATATTGCTACAAACTTGTCAAGGCAAGTGATGCATGGAAGCAACTTACTGGGTAGCTAGAAATATACCCTGTAAACCCTGTCACCACTTGAAACACCATCCGGGGCCATGAAAGGCCAGTTCTGTGGCAACAGGACACCCCAGAAAGAATCAAGCCAGACAATGGGACTCATTTCTGAAACAACTTCATAGACTTCTGGGCCAAGAGCGTATCACATCCCCTATCACCCACAAATCTTCGGAAAGATGTTGAGGGCACTGGGCACTGGGAAATAGAAACACTGGGATGTAAAATTAGCAGAAGCCACTTGGCTGGTTAACATCAGAGGGTCTTATAACTGACCTGGTCTTGCCCAAACACAGCTTCATTAAGATTTAAAGAATAACATAAGTTGGAAGGCAATCAGTGCTTGAGGGGCTCTACTTTGTTATAGAAGGAGAGAAAAGCTACAAGAAGGTGTGGTTTCCTGAAGTACACACACTACGCTAAAGTTAATGTTACAAGGGGCTCATAACCAGTAAGGCTACAGTCTCATAGCCAGCTACTGCAAGGAAACAGCTATGCCCACAACATAGTACCACTTTCTCCAGCATACCTTTCCCTCTGCAATTAAGACAACACTTTCTGGTCTGTTCCAACTTTCCAAGTTGTACTAAAGAAATGTCAGATATAGAAAATTCAGGATATAGCCCCAGGTCTATAAGTGAACAGACAAGGACAATCTGTGCACATTCAAAGGAAATTAATACAATAGACACTTTAAATCCTTACTGAACACAGTATTACTTATAAAAAAGAGTTCTTCCCAGTAGCCAGCTCCTACATCACCAGAAATCATGAAAGCATTACCAAAATGAGTCACAGATAATCCCTCAGACAAATTAAGTATTCAACCTAAAAAAATGACAATTTTCATCAAAATAAGTACTGCAATTTGTCTCTGAAATGAAGCTTCAGGAAATGGGTGAACAGCAAGTCCCCTGATAAGCTTGATAGGACATTCAATCCAACAACAGTTTATATAGCAGATTGAATAAAGCTTTGCTCAAAGACAAGTCTCCTAAATGAGGGTGGCTAGGCAATGCATTAAACTAAAATATATACATTTGGTAAATAAATAATATTTTAAAGAACATTCATCATCAGTACTTAATTTACATTTATGAAGTCAATAGGCAAATAACTAATCAAGCTGTATTTCATATACATCATTAATGACTCTCTAAAAGGATATTAGAATATGTACTAAAGCAAGAATAACTTGCTTTAGAGCAGGAATAACAGATTTTTTCATTCCACTAGCTCTTCTAACTGGAGTAATTTAGAAAACAGTCAGGTTCCCTTAGTAAAATTCACTTCAATTTTTTCTTCCTGTTTAATATATTTCTAAAACCTAGGGCCTCATTTTAGCCTGGAGAAAAGGAGATTCAAACGTGACCTTATCACTCTCTACAACTTCCTGAAAGATGGTTGTAGTCAGGTGGGAGTTGGTCTCTTTCTCCAGGCAGCAACTGACAGAACAAGAGGATGCAGTCTTAAACTGCACCAAGGAAAATATAGGTTGGATATTAGGAAAAAGTTTTTTATGGAAAGAGTGAAAAAGTACTGGAATGGTCTGCCCGGGGAGGTGGGGGAGTCACCATCCCTGGATGTGTTTAAAAAAAAGATTGGATGTGGCGCTTGGTGCCATGGTTTAGTTGAGGTGTTAGAGCATGGGTTGGACTCGATGATCTTGAAGGTCTCTTCCAACCTAGTGATTCTGTGATTAACATCTTTTGATTGATGCACCACCAATAAACAGCTGTACTAGGTGCATCTGGCATCACTCTTTCAGTATACTGCGCATCTACAAGTACAAGAAAAAGATGGCATCTTCCAAACACATAGAAATTCCTAGCTTTTACAAACCATGCAATGATTTTGTTATTTAGTTGCTCCTTAGGGAACACAGCAGCCCAGAGCACTGCAAACAGATGCGGCTACTAGCAGGGGCAGTTTGTGGTGCAGGATGTTTGGGACGCTGCAGAGGCTGCTCTCTGTACAGCAGGTTGCACATAGAAAGGCTGACTCCTGATTAGGGAGGATCCACCTCACAGAGAGCAGCAGATAGTGACATGGTAGTTGTTGCAGCAGTTATTAGCACAACTGTGGAACAGAGGGGACAGGCACTTATGCTGAGGACTGCGTGAGGCTGCTTGGAGAGTGTGCAGCAATGGTCTCAACATGAAGCAGGGCACACTCCCCAGTATTGACTGATGATAATGCCCTTGGCACACTGGAGACCCCGATCCAAACAGTCGGGACAGGGTGGGAGGATGGCACTTCCCAGGTCTCAGGCTGCAGAGAGTGCCTGAGGCCTCTCTGTGGGACTGCAGGTGTGGTGGCATCTCCTGTGAGAGATGTGCTCTGGTCCAGGTGTTGAGTCACCAGGGTGAAGGAGATGCAGGAAGTGAGCAGGCTGCAAATCATCAGGAAGGACTATGAGGAGATTGACAGGGTCTTTGCAGAAACTCTGCAGACAATGGCCTGAGCCACACACAGCAAGGAAGGAAGGACAGCTAAAGACCATGGTCAAACAGGGAGCTGAGGGTGGCTGTCAAGACAGAGAAGGCTGGAAGCTTGTGACTTCTGGCAAATTGAAGAAAGGCTCCTGCTCCACCTACAGACCTGCAACTGCCCTGGGTATAGTGGCCTGGGCACCAATGAGGACAAACAAGACCCTTCAGGGTATGCATCAGAGCCAACCGAGCCCAAACCTTGTGTCTGCACAAAGGGAAAAAAGAAAGTGACAGCGATTGGAGGCCCCCTCCTAATGGTGGACAGGAGACACCTATCTGCTGACCCAAGCTGATGTCTCTGGAGGTTTCTTTGCTTGCCAGGGGCCAGGATCCGTGATGTTGCAGAGGGACTGCCAAGGCTTGTCTGGCTCTCAGACTATTACCTCTTCCTGCACTTCCACGTGGGCACCAATGTTACTGCCAGGGGTAACCTGGAGTATTTCACAAGTGACTACAGAACTCTGGGGGTGAGGGTGAAGGGCATGGGGACCCAGGTGGTATTCTCAGTACTGCCAGTGAGGAGGAAAGGCTCAGGTAGAAGTGGACTCATCTAGTGGGTCAAGACTTGGCTGTGTGGCTGGTGTCACAGGCAGGGCTTTGGCTCCTGTGGCCATGGGACCCTTTTTGAGCAGCAAGGGCTACCAAGCAAGGGTGGGATACGTCTGACAAAGTGGAACAAGAGTGTTTTTGCAAGCAGGCTTGCTAACTGAGTGAGGTGGGCTGTAAAGTAGGTATGCCAGGGGAGGGTTACTGTAACCTGAAGAGAAATGAAGGCACAAGGAGCAGAACAAACAGATCTGGGGGACAGCATGACAGGAGAGGCTGTCACACCCTATAAAACCAGCACGGCTCAGGGTCCATCTCAAAAGACTGAACAGAAACACATATAGCATGGGGAACAAGCAGGAGGAATTAGAAGACTGTACACAGTTGCAGAGCTATCACCTCATTTGGATTATAGAGGCATGATGGGATAGCTCTCCTGATTGGAGTGCTCCAATGGAGTGATGAAAGCTCTTCAGGAAAGATAGGGTGGACAGGCGAGGAGGAGTGGTTACGCTCTACATGAAGGGGCAGCTTGAATGCATGGAACTTTACTTTAGGACAGGTGACAAAGCAGCTGAAAGTTTGTGAGAAAGGATTAGAAGACAGATCATCACAGGTGATGCTGTACTAGGTGTCTGCTACAGACCTCCTGATCCAGAAGAAGAGGTAGATGAAGTCTTCTTTAGGCAGCTGGAGAAAGCTTCACAGTCACATGCCCTCGTACTCATTTAAGCACTCCAGTATCTGCTGGAAGGACAATACAGCAGGGGGCAAACAATCCAGGAGACTTCTGGAGTGTATAGAATACTATTTCTTGATGCAAGTGATCAGTGAACTAACTAGTGAAAATGCACTGTTGGACCTGCTACTCACAAACAAGGAAGGACAACATTTTATGATCTTATGAAGAACTGGTTGATGGTGTGAAGGTCGAGGGCAGCCTTGGCTGCAGTGACTGTGAGACTGTGGAGTTTAAGATCCTGAGAGGTGTGATCAAGATAAACGGCAGAATTACGACCCTGGACTTCAGAAGAGCAGGGTTTGGCCTATTCAGAGACCAGCTTGGCAGGATCCCATGGGAAATTGCCCTAGAGGGCAAGGGTACCCAGGAGAGCAGGTTGATCTCCAAGGACAAACTCCTCAGAGCACAAGAATGGTCCATTTGCAATGTACAGGAAGTCAAGCAAGCGTGGCAGAAATCCAGCATGGATGAACAGGAAACTCCTAACTGCTCTCAGACACAAAAAAAAAGGAAGTACACAGGAGGTAGAAGCAGGGGCATGCTACTTGGGAGGAAAATAAAGACACTGCGTGCACAAGTAGAAATGCAGTCAGGAAAGCCAAAGCTCAGCTGGAGTTGAACCTAGCAAGGGAGGTGAAAGGCAACAAGAAAGGTTTTCCTAAGTACATCAGTACCAAAATGAAGGTTAAGGAGAGCATGAGCTCATTGTTCATTAGGGCAGGGGACCTTGCAACAAGCAATAGGGAAAAGGCTGAGGTACTTGATGCCTTTTTTTGCCTCAGTTTTCACTGGTAAGGTCTTCCCTCAGGCCTCCCAGGTCCCTGAGCATCCTAGCAGAGTCTGGGGGAGTGAAGCAGTAGCCACAGTAGAGGAAGAAAGAGTTAGGAACCACTTAACCCACTTGGACATACACAAGCTCATGGGATCAGATGGCATGCATGGGCTCAGAGTTGTGATCGGTGGTGCAAAGTCCAGCTGGGGCCCAGTAACTAGTGGGGTCCCTCAGGGATCAGTACAAGAACCAATACTGTTTAATGTCTTCATTAACAACCTGGATGAGGGGACAAAGTATACTCTTGGGAAATCTGCAGATGACACCAAAATTGTCAGGGGAGCAGTCAGTGTGTTGGAGGGCAGGGTCGACTTTCAGAGGGATCTGGACGGTCTGGAGAAACATGCTGACAGGAACCTCATGAAGTTCAACAAAAAAAAATGCCAAATCCTGCACCTGGGCTGGACTAACACTGTGCAACAGTACAGGGTGGAGGCTGACTGCATAGGAAGCAGCTCTGCTTCACTGAGGTGAGTTTTACCAGTCTTTATCTCCTTGAATTCTCCTTCTTGAAGATAGGTGTGATGCTTGCCTCTTTCCAGTCATCAGGAATCCTCAGGGTCATCTCGTCTGGTTCCATGGACTTGTGTATGTCCAGTTGGCTGAAGCGCTCCCTAACTCAGTCTTCCTCTACAGTGAGTAATACTTCCTTGGCCCAGAGTCTGCCACTAGATTCAGAAATCTGGGAGACCTGAGGGCCAACCTTACCTGTAAAAAACTGAGGCAAGGAAGGCACTGAGTTCTTTAGCCTTTTTGATGTCCTTAGCTATTAGATTCCATACTCCGGTGAGCAGTGGGCACATGTTTTCCTTAGCCTTTCTTTTGCTGATGCTGTACTTATAATAGCCCTTCTTGTTGCTATTCACATTTCTTGCTAGTTTCAACTCCAGCCAAGCTTCGGCTAAACTAAATCCTTGCATACATCTCCATATTCCTCCTGGGGAGCCATTCCCTGCTCCCACCTTCTGTGTACTTCCTTTTTGTTTTTGAGCTCAGTCAGGAATACCCTGTTCATCTATGCTGGCCTTCTGCCATGCTTGCTCGACTTCCTGCATGTCTGAGTCGATTATTCTTGTGCTTTGAGGAAGTTGTCTTTTTGAGGATCAACCAGCCCTCCTGAGCTCTTTGCCCTTTAGGACAGTCTATCGTAGCATTCTGCCAAGCAAGTCCTTTAACAAGCCAAAATTTGCTCTCCTGAAGTCCAGAGTTGTAATTTTGCTATGTGTCTTGCTCACTTCTTTCAGGATCTTCAACTTCATCCTCATCGTGGCTGTTGCCATGGGTGCCATTGACTTTTATGTCCCCAACCTGTTCTTGGTTTGTGGGTGACAGGTCCAACATTTTTCCCTAGTTGGCTCATTATCTCCATCAAGAGTTTGTATTCAACACACTCCAAAAACTTCCGCAGTTGTTTTTTGTCCTTTCATGTTGCCTCTCCATCAGATACTGGTGTGGTCAAAGTCCCTTGTGAATACCAGGGCTTGTGATCGTGTGGACTTTTCCCAGTAGTGTAAAGAAAGCTTCGTCTACTTCCTCTTGATCAAGTTGTCTACAGCAGACATCTCCCCAGTGTCGTGGCTTAACCCTGGCCAGCAACTAAGCACCACAGAGCTGCTCATTTGCTCCCCATCCAGTGGGATGCGGGGAGAATCAGAAGGGTAAAAATGAGAAAACTCGTGGGTTGAGATAAAGACAGTTTAAGAGGGAAAGCAAAAACTGTGCACGCAAGCAAAAAGCAAAAGAAGGAATTCATTCGCTACTTCACGTGGGCAGGCAGGTGTTCAGCCATTTCCAGGAAAGCAGGGTTCCATCATGCATAACAGTTACTTGGGAAGATATACCTCGTAACTCCAAATGTCCCCCAATTCCTCCTTCTTCTTCCAGCTTTTATTGCTGAGCATGACATCATATGGTCTGGAATATCCCTTTGGTCAGTTGAGGTCAGCTGTCCCAGCTGTGTCCCCTCTCCACTTCTTGTCCACTCCCAGCCTACTTGCTGGTGGGGCAGCGTGAGAAGCAGAAAAGGCCTTGATGTTGTGTAAGCCCTGCTCAGCAATAACTAAAACACCTCTGTGTTATTAACACTGTTTTCAACACAAATACAAAACATAGCCTCATACCGGCTACTATGAAGAAATTTAACTCTATCCCAGTCCAAACTAGTACACCCAGGCATCACCTGTGTTGGTCTGTTCTATGACTTGTACTCACATTCTCTTTACTGGCTCCTCCCCTGCTCCAAGGCAAAGCTGCGTGTGTTTCAGCTACTCCTTTGCACAGAGCACAACCTCTCCCTGTCTATTGTCCAGCCTGTCCTTTCCGAAGAGCTCCATCCATACATGGCTGCACTTCATTTATGTGACCTATTCCCCAATTCTCTGTAATCCCCATGAGAACAGAGCCCTTGCTACCGTGCCCAGAATATGGACTTTTCTTGGTTTTGTCGTGTGTCTTCCCTCCATGCTGCACACTTTTATGTGTAGGCACTTGAGATGGGTTCCCACTTGTGCTGCTTTCACAGGGAAAATGAGGGCTTACCTGTCCCCTGGGTGCTCTCTCCGTGCCTCTGTTCCTTTATTTCTCTTCAGACTTTGGTCATCATGACCTGTCAGACCTAGTTCAAAGTCCTTCTCCCCAAGTTGGCAAAGATGCCCCACTTTGTCAGGTGTCTCTTGTTCTTTCTCAGCAGTCCTCATCAATCAATTAGGATCCCATGGACACTAGCTGTGCAGCCAGGTGTTGACCTATAGGGTGCATCTGCTCCTACTGGAGCCTTTCCCCTTCACCTGCAGTATTGAGAAGAACACCTGGGCTCCCATGTACTTCACCCTTGTTCCCAGACCTCTGTTGTCACCTGTGATTTGGTCTAGGTCAGCCTCTTTTTTGCAGTGTTAGCAGCATCCACACAAAGGAGCAGTAAGGGGTGACAGGTCAAAGGATTGGATGAGCCTTGGCAGCCTCTCTGTAGTATCCTGTATCTGGGCCTCCAGCAAGCAACAAACCTCCTGTGATCGATTCCTTCCTACAAGAAGACAGAACCAGGCTCTTCATAGTGGTGCATGATGGGAGGATTAGAGGCAATGGGCATAAGCTGAAATGAGAGGCTCTGACTGAATATGAGGAGAAACCTTTTTCACAATGAAGTCAATCAAGCAGTAGAGCAGATTGCCCAGAGGGGTTATGCAATCTCTGGTTTTGGATGTTTTCAAGATCTGACTGGATAAAGCCCTGAGCAACCTGGCCTGAATGCAGCCTTGACTCTGCTTTGAGCAGGATGTTGGACTAGGACCCTTCTGAGGTCACTTCCAACCGGAATTATTCTATGATCCTATGTCTGGTCAGCAGATGGGTCTCCTGCAGAAGGGAGACTCCAACTGCAGTCATCCAATGTTCCCTCTTGGTGCTAATGCACAGTTCTATTGGGTGTATACACAGTTCTATTGGGTGTACCAGGGCAAGGTTTTGGTAGCCAGGAGTGGGACTGCAGGGGAGGTTTCTGTGAGAAGAGACCAGGGGCTGCCCTGTGCCAGACACAGTCGGTTCCAGCCAACTCCACAACAAACCCACTGCAGACCAGAGCTGAGACAATCAGTGAAGCTGGTGGTGCCTCTACAAAAGCATATTTAAGAAAGGGCAAAATGACGCATGGCGGAGAAGAGTGAGGAAAAAAAGTGTGAGAAACGTCCCTGTGAACGCCGAGGGCAGAGAAGGAGGGGGAGGAGGTGCTCCAGGTGCTGGAGCAGATATTCCACTGCGGCCCATGGAAAAGACCACAGTGGAGCAGGTATTTCCATGCAGCCTGTGGGCGGGACCCCGTGCTGGAGCAGGGAAAAAGTGTGAGAAGGAAGGAGTGGCAGAGACAAAGTGTTATTAACTGACTGCAACCCCCAAATCCCCATATCCCTGTACTGCTCGGAGGGGGAGGAAGTGGGTGTAGAGGAGTCAGGAATGAAGCAGTGAAGTTGAGCGTGGGTGGGGTGGGGGAAAGATGTTTTAATTTTTGGTTTTGTTTCTCACCGTCCAACTCTCTTGTAATTGACAAGAAAATTATATTTCATTTTTTCCCAACTCGAGTCTGTTTTGCCTGTGACGGTAATTGGTAAGTGATCTCCCTATCTTTATCTCGACCCACGAGCTTTTTCATCTTATTTTCTCCCCCTGTCCTGCTGAGGAGGGGGAGTGAGAGAGCAACTGGGTGGGCATCTGGTGGCCAGCCAAGGTCAACCTACCACAACAGTTCGGGCCCAGCTGGCTCTGAAGCCTCCCTCAGAGCTGGTTTCTCCTCCTTGACTACCAAGGTACTCTACCAGTTCTGTAAATTCAGATCTGCAGGTAGGGAAGGAGCCTTTCTTCTGCTGCCAGAAGTCACAAGCTTCCAGCTCCACACCCCTACACCCCTTACACACACACACACACACACACACACGCGGGCATGTCCATCCTGCTCTCGTTCAAGCATAACCACTAGCCGGCCCTCCTTCTTTGCATCATGTGGCTCAGGCTCTCACCTCTATAGTCTCTGTGAAGACCCTGTCCATCTCCTTCTCATCCTCCTCAATGCCACACAGCCTGCACCCCTCCTCCCATAGCTCCTTTATCTGCTGACTCAGTGCCTCGACCAGAGCATGTCTCTCACAGGTGATGCCACCATCACCCCCACTCCCAGGGAGAGGCCCCAGGCACCCCCTCCAGCCCCAGACCTGGGCAGATGCATCCTCCCTCCAGGGCTCTGTCTGAGTCAAGCTCTCTGCCATACCAGGACTACTTGCTCCACCCAGTGCTGGGAACTGAGTTCTGTGGCATGTCACTGCCATTGTCACACAGCTTTAAGCAGTTCCTATACTCTCTCTGGAGCACTTTCTGGGACTCCTTTGTGCCCCCTGCCTTGACAGCTGCCAAGTCTCTTAGCTGTGCTCTGTAAACTTGCTTAGTGGTTAGATAGGTGCTCCCCTGTAGCAAATAAGTTTAGTATGACCAACTTTGCTGTTGTTTTAGTCTATTAAGGAGCTAGTTATCTGGCTCTTTTGGTCTTTGATACTGAATTGGTCCTCTAGGGATACACTTTGAGGTGTGCTTTGACAACAAGTTTACTACTTGACAAAATATAAAATATCAGCAGCTTTGACACATGTACTATGGCAATGAAGACATTTTTCTGATAGTTGGGATGGTATATGTATCATCATGATTGCTGAATGAAATGACAGTACCTTCTATGTCTCCATTAGGTGGCTATACATCAGTCCAATAATTCATAGAAAATATTGCACACATTGGACTCCTAGTCTACACAATCAAGGATTAAGTCTTAGGTGCTTTGAAATATTGCTTGTCACTTGCTGTGCCAGTGAATTAGAGCATATTAGCACAAATGCCTGGAAGAGAGAAGGCTTTGGAGTGACCTAATTTTGACCTTCCAGTACCTGAAGGGAGTCTACAAGAAAGCTGGAGAGGGACTTTTTACAAGGGCATGTAGTGACAGGACAAAGGGGGATGGTTTCAAACTGAAAGAGAGTAGATTTAGATTAGATGTTAGGAAGAAATTCTTTACTGTGAGGCTGGTGAGGTACTGGAACAGGTTGCCCAGAGAAGCTGTGGATGTCCCATCCCTGGCAGTGTTCGAGGCCAGGCTGGATGGACCTCTGAGCAACCTGGTCTAGTGGAAGGTGTCCCTGTACACAGCAGAGGGGTTAGAACTAGATGATCTTTAAGGTACCTTCCAAACCCAGCCATTCTATGATTCTATGAAATAGTTTTATCAACTATTTTTTCCTTAGCAAAACCTAAGGACGTTAAATTATTTGCCTTTTCTTGTATGATTTGAATATTTTCATTCCTGTCCAGCCCAGGCAGTAGTAATCAAGCTACTTGGGAAGAGAGTAAGTACTTCAAAGTATTACTAAGAAGAAGAAATATGAAAAAAAAAAAAAAAAAAAAGCTGAAATTTGACACTGATACCTATATTTAGTAGTCTTCCAAAGTATTTTGCTCTGTAGCACTTTCCAAATGGACTAGCTCCCACTCATATATATACGTATATGAGCCAAAAAATAGTTGTAATGGCATGGTATCAGGAATTAGCTGATACCACAGTTCTGGGAGAAGGATAGCTGGACTACAGTAGCATTGTTCGTTGGGTAATTAGCATTGCTGCCAGAGCTACTTAACTCTCCTGGAAATGACATTGCACTAATACAACTATATTATTCTAGTCCCAGCACTAAATTGGGGTGTCTGTACTGCACTCTGTTGTGTGGTGGAAATGGGCTCTCTCTATATATATATTTATTCTTGATTGCACCTTATTTTTTTCTTTTGTGCAAGGAAGGCCTTCCTCAGATTAAATGGCAGTCTGGCATCATCTTTACAACATATGGCCTTATATGTTGCTTGTCTGTCTTAGTTTTGTTTTCTATTCTGATATTTTAGAGTTTATTGATGTTTCTTTAATTAATTGTATGGCTCTTTGCATGCTAGTAATATGTCTTTCCTCAGGTCCTTCTCATTTCAAGGTTCTCTTTATGAAGAAATAAGATGGAGTCTATTTGGTCACTTCCTGTAAATATCTATGCTGTATACTTGCACGTAATATCTTTCTTTCACTTCTGAATGTATGCTGGTTAATTTATTTGGTGATAATTAGTTCTGTATTCTTACTAGTGAGTTCGCAGTAGTGGTTTGGGCTGAAATCTTGGAAGCATTTTTGCATGACTCACTTAAGCAAACTTCCATGGTAACTGAATATTATACTGAACTGCATACTGCTACATCTTTAAGTTTTGGTATTGTTATTGTCTTGTTTCTTATGAAGACTGATATAAGCTTCTGTTGCAGTGAAAATAAGGGTATAGCTCCTCTAAACATTTCAAAGGAAAGCAGAGGTAATGTGACAGTAAAATCATAAAATCATAGAATGGTTTGGGTTGGAAAGGACCTTAAAGATCATCTAGTTCCAAACTCCCTACCATGGGCAGGGACACCTTCCACTAGGCCAGATTGCTCAAAGCCCCATCCAACCTGGCCTTGAACACTGCCAGGGATGGGGCATCCACAGCTTCTCTGGGCAACCTGTTCCAGTGCCTCACCAGCCTCACAGTAAAGAATTTCTTCCTAATATCTAATCTAAACCTACTCTCTTTCAGTTTGAAGCCATTCTCCCTTGTCCTGTCACTATAGTTCCTGATGAAGATTCCCTCTCTGGCTTCCTTGTAGGTGCCCTTCAGATGCTGGAAGGTTGCTATGAGGTCTCCATGCAACCTTCTCTTCTCCAGGTTGAACAGCCTCAACTTTAATAACCGCAAGCTTTCTTAAGTGCTATAAACTTTTAAAAAATGCGCATTCCTAAATACAGCGAAATTGTAAATCCTCTCTACCTAGTTACCCACAAAAAAACCAATTTCCATTTGGGCCCTGAACAACAGCAAACTTTCACCCAAATCAAACAAAAAATTACTCCTGCAGTAGCCCTTAGCCCAGTCAAAACAAAACCAAAAATAAAAAACGTACTCTACTCTACAACTGAAAACCATAGTCTGTCCTAGAACCTTTAGCAAAAAGTACTTAGTAAAACTCGAAACCAACCACTAAAATTCTAGAGTCGAAACTACAGAGGGTCTGAAGCCAACTACACTCCAATAAAAAAAAAAAATTAGGACGTAAAATAAGCAATATGAAATACATCATAAAGTCACTCAAAGACGCTGTCTAAGCCCAGCTACCGGAGGGAACCATGTGGCATATACATATATATTTCCTACTTACAGACCTTCATCCTGATCAATCAGATAGGAGAACAGGATGAGACCATTGGTGTTGGTTGGGTTTATGTGAATGCTGAGTGTTTCTGCTGTGTGACCAGCTGTGTGTGCATGTATGCATATTGTATATGTGTGAGACCTACTGAAAATACAAGCTCAGTCTTGCTACTGGTTGGGCCTGGGGGTATGGAGCTGTGTCCACAAGCTAAATGGGTAAACAGTTTTTGCTTATGCTTTCAACACTGAAGGGCACCTGACCTCGGTGCTGGGGAAGGTTATGGAGCAGGTCATCTTGAGTGCCATCAAACAGCACGTACAGGACAACCAGGGGATCAGGGCCAGTTAACATGGGTTTAGGAAAGGCAGGTCCTGCTTGACTAATCCAATCTCCTTCTATGACAAGGTGACCATCTTGGTGGATGAGGGAAAGGCTGTGGTTGTTGTCTACCTGGACTTCAGTAAAGCCTTTGACACTGTCTCCCACAGCATTCTCCTGGAGAAAATGGCTGCTCATGGCTTGGACTGTTTGCTGGGCCAAACACTGGCTGGATGGTTGGGCCCAAAGAGCAGTGGTGAACAGAGTTACATCCAGTTGGTGGCCGATCACAAGTGGTGTTCCCCAGGGCTCAGTATTGGGGTCAGTCCAGTTTAATATCTTTATTGATGATCTGGATGAGGGGATTGAGTGCACCCTCAGTAAGTTTGCAGATGACACCAAGTTGGGCTGGAGTCTTGATCTGCTGGAGGGTAGGAAGGTTTGACAGAGGGATATGGACAGGCTGGAGTAATGGGCTGAGAACAATCGTATGAGATTCAACAAGGCTTGTATCAGAAATAGTATGGCCAGCAGGACTAGGGAAGTGATCATCCCCCTGTACTCAGCATTGGTGAGGCCATGCCTCAAATACTGTGTTCAGTTTTGAACCCCTCAATACAAGACAGACATTGAGGTCCTGGAGTGTGTCCAAAGAAGAGCAGCAAAGCTGGTGAAGGGTTTTATGAGCAGCTGGGGTTGTTTAATCTGGAGAAAAGGAGGTTCAGGGAGACCTTATTGCTCTCTACAACTACCTGAAAGGAGGTTGTAGTGAGGTGGATGTCAGTCTCTTTTCCCAAGTAATGAGAGGAAATGGCCTCAAGTTGTGCCAGGGGAAGTTTAGATTGGACATGAGGAAAAATGTCTTCACCAAAAGGATTGTCAAGCATTGGAACAGACTGCCCGGGGAAGTAGTGGAGTCACCATCCCTGGAGGTATTTAAAATATGTGTAGACGTGGTACTTAGGGACATGGTTTAGTGGTGGACTTGGCAGTATTAATGGTTGGACTCGATGATCTTAAGGGTCCTTTCCAACCTAAATAATTCTGTGATTCTAAGGCAAAACTGGATGAATCAAGGCTTGGGATACAGTAGCTGAACGGAACATTTTAGGATTCTAGGAGCTTTAAACATAAGTATGAACCATATATGGATCAGCATATGCAATGTTAAGCTTTAAAACACATTTGCACCAGATCCATTTCCTAAAGTACAGTTATCTCAACTCTCACCAAATTGAAAATTAAATAAAAGGGAATTCAAGGGCTGACCATATGAGGGAAATTATCATCTTTACATGAATTGTAGTGGTTAAGACATGCTCTCTTAATATGTTCACAGTTCCAGGAGACCCACTATATCCTCAAGCAACGCTACTTATGACAGATGTCCCAACTCTCATATTGGCTGCTCTATCAAAAAGCATTTACCTCTAGATCCACTGTGCAGTCAAAAATAGATTATTGTCCTATTTTTTTCTATTTGACATTCATGATTGATTCCCCCTAGTTCTCCCATTCTCCTTGCTGCTGGGATTTCTTGCAAAAATCCCCAGATTTTAACAATAACACAGAATCATAAAATGATTTGGGTTGGAAGGAACCTTTAAAGATCCTTCTCTTCTCCAGGCTGAACATCCTCAACTCTCTTAGCCTTTCCTCATAGGAGAGGTGTTCTATCCCTCTGATCATTTCTGTGGACCTCCTCTGGACCCACTTTGATGGGGAAGAATCACCTCCCTCAACCTGTTGGCCAAGCTTCTTTTGATTATATGATTGGCTTTCTGAGCTGCAAACGCACATTGCTGGCTCACATCCAGCTTTTTGTCCACCAGTACCCCCAAGTCCTTCTCCACAGGGCTGCTCTCAATCCCTTCATCCTCCAGTCTGTATTGATACTGGGGATTGCCCCAAACCAGGTGCAGGACCTTGCACTTGGCCTTGTTGAACTTCCCTTCTCAAGCCTGTCAAGGTCCCTCTGGATGCCATCCCTTCCCTCAAGCACCACTCATCTTGGTGTCATCTGCAAACTTGCTGAGGTCGCACACAATCCCATTGTCTACATCACTGATGAAGATATTCAACAGTATTGGTCCCAATACAAACCCCTGAGGGACACCACTTGTTACCAGTTTCCATTTGGACATTGAGCCATTGACTAACTCTCTGGATGCAACCATCCAGACAGTTCCTTATCCATCTAAGAGTCCACCCATCAAATCCATATCTCTCCCATTTTGAGAGAAGGATGCTGTGTGGGACTATGTCAAAGGCCTTACAGAAGTCCACGTAGATGACATTTGTAGCTCTTCCCTTGTCCACTGATGCAGTCAATCAATTGTGGAAGGCCACCAGATTAGTCTGGCACGATTTGCCCTTGGTGAAGCCATGAGGCTCTCAACCTGTGTACTGTTGTTTTTCAAAGACAGCTCTGTTCAATCAGTCCATTTTTTTACTTAGAGGGTGTGGAGGACCAGGCATAAGCACATAAGCATGTTTTGTCTCAAACATTATAACCATTGAGACAGGAAAGCTGATTGGAAGAGAGGGTCCTGCAGAGGTGGAGCAGCGCTGTTCTGAGCCAATTTCCTTTTCCATCTTGACGCTCATGCTCAGTGCCCTTGCACCAAGAGAAGGGTCGAGTCCCGGGCACCTCACTAAAAGGTGCTCCAGGACCACCACAGACCCCCAACTCCATCCCCCCCGACTCACTTCCTGGAGGGCTCAAAAGGGCTGACCGCAGATGCGTGAACAACGTGGCGTGAATGGGGCAGAAAATCTGTTTTACATAAGAGGCGTGCACCAGGTAAGCTATAAAAGGAAGTGGATCGGTCCCGCTCATGCACGCTCTCTCTGTCTCTCTCCCCCTTTGTCAACCCCAGATCTCGACCATCCATGGAGGCGGGAAGAACGCAGGATCTAAGGACTAGTGATCTTTTTCCTTCTCTTTCTTTGTTTTCCATTTTTACTCTCCCCCTCTTGTTTTATCCCAGCAAGGGCGACAATCGCATTCTACTCCTTACTCCATACCTGAAGTTTGTTGCGGGAGTCGGGAGCTTGTTAAAGTTAGTTATAAAAGTCGAGAGCTTGTTAGCCAACACTTCCAAGACTAAATAGTGGGCTAGTTGTTGGAGTTAAGGCATTATACAATAAAGCATAAGAGTTCCCTGACACGTGGACTGGTGTCTTTGTCCAGCCTAGTGAGAATTTACAATCAACACTGCACCGACTTCCAGGTTGTGGCAGAGGACACCCCCCTTCCCCCCTTTCTTTCTTTCCTTGCCTGTCCCTCCTCAACAGCTTATAGCCATCGATTGCAGCATTCCATCCTGTGATTCATTCCCCCAAGTTTCAGTGATAGTGACAAATCATAGGTTTCCAGCTGCACAGCGGCTTTCAGGTCTTCCTTTTTGTTTCCCACGCTGCGTGCATTGGTATAAATACACTTCAGTTGTACTGTCGACTGTCTCACCTTTTTTGTGGAACCGTTTTGGAGGGTTGGAGGACATTCCCAGTTACTATGGTAGGTGCACTTATCCACCCTGTTGCTTGTGAGTACACAAGTGTCACAGCTTTGAACTCCTTTCCCCAATTTCATTGGTTTAAAGCACGATTCACTAAGCCAATCTGCCAGTAAAAATTCTCCTGCCTCTTCTAGATAGGTGGATCCCATCTCTCCCCAATGGGCTTTATTAGTCAAAGAACATCTTGTGATCATAGAAGCCAAAACCCTGGCAACAACACTGGCCACCAAGCCAGGTG
>JAWWMJ010000116.1:1041965-1053439 GCA_035047045.1 Vireo griseus
CTGGGACCCCTTTCCATTGGCTCTCGTGCTCCCCACCCCCACTCCTTAAAACCCCATGCACAGCTAGCCTCGGGGTCCTTCCTGCCCTTCCCATCTTTTCCCCGCTCTTCCTCCGGGGGAATAAAGAGCTGCGTGGGAAGGAACCGTCTCGCTGCATTCATTCGCCTGAGGCTTTAACTTACAACTGGCTTGGGTGTAAGCTTGCAGTACCCCCGGCCGCTCGTCTCGGCAGCCACCCGGACGCTGATCCGGAGGACGTCTGCCCGTGGGAAACGAGGGACACAGGCACCCTCCAGCTACTCACAGTAGTGTTCAAATTCAGCAGTTTCTCCCGTTGCCTTAAGTTTTAACTTTTATATTTTTTCAAATCCTATACTGCCTAGTGTAACTGAAGTTTCTTGTAGCTCATTAGCTACCGCTCTCTTATGCTAAAATAGACATTACAAAGCCTCTCTAGCTTACTCTTCAAGGACACCCAGACCATCCTACGCCCAAAAAGTGTAAACCTTCGTCTTGGAGAGGGGGAAGCAAGCTTAGGGAAATTACATCATTAACTAAAGTTTTAATTGGCAAATTTATGCTGATATGAAAAAGGACCAAACCAATAAAAGGGTGAAGAACTTGTGATCTGTCATCCATCTGGAAATCCTTGAGGCAAAAGAGCCTCTAGACCCCCAGAGTGTACCATTAACGACCTTACAAATAAATACCTGCCTTATTCCTGTCTAATCTCTAAGTAGCTATTTAAGGCATCACTCCAAACAGCAAATATGAGTAAAATTATTTTCAGTTCAGAATATTTAAAAAGATATGTCTATTTCCTTTTAAATCAGCAGAAACATCTCGTTCTGCACATATACACAATGAAAAAACCCTCACCAAATGTCATAATTGAAGTTGCTCGTATGTATAAATATAACTGGAGTCTGCAGAAACTGAAATATATTAACCCATGAAAAAAGGTAGAGTATTAGACACTGAACTATAAACAAACTTAATGAGGCAGCTGATATAGTACAATAAGTTATTTACTTCCATAGAATGTTATACTTCTAAAGTACTTAAAATATTATTTGAAGTGTGCAGTTCCACTAAAATCTATCACAAAATGTAGTTCAAAGATTTTCTTAAAACATGTCCATAGACATCTATTCATGTATTCATAATGGAAAACTTTTGATTTAAGTTCTATTTATAAGTCACTTATAAAAGATTAGCATTTATTATATTTTACAAGCAGGTTATAAGTACAAATGATATGAGTTGCACATAACTGATACAGGTGAGATGTGGCATGGAGCTCAAGATAAGCTTCAATTAGCTGATGCTGGCTTGATGCAGAGTCAGCTCAGAATGGAGTTAGCTGAGTCCACCACTGTCCTAGTTTGGGTTTCTTGCTGGTAGTACTAGTTACTGGAAATGGGGAGAAATCAAGTAGTAGTTTTCTTACAGCAGAAAAAAAGACTGAGGCAGCTATAGAATAAGGGAAGGGCAAGGAACCAGCAATAAGGGCTCAGATTGAGGGGAAAGAAAAGGAGAAGCAACAATGAAGCCTGAATAAAACAAATAAAATGTTGGGGAAGCACCACTGCAGGTGGTACTCATTAAGTCTAATAACATCAATCACACAGAAGTCATAAACTGGACAATCTAATTTCTGAAATTCTGTAATGATCAATAGTGGTCAATAACAGTAGTTTATTAATTATATTTATAATCTTAATATAAAATGCAAATATATTTACATACAGTGCAAGGATAAAAAACATACCAGATGTATAAAAGCTCTTCAGTAATTTCTCTAATTGCAAATAACAGAGGTACCTTGTGTAGAATGTGAAAAAATATAAGTAAATCATGTTTGTATACTTACCAATCCTCATCTTCTGGTATCTTGCTTAAGGGAGGGTTCAGGCAGTATATATGATAAGCCATATTACATTCATCACAAAGGAGTTGCATGTGGGCATCCTGTTTTCCACCACACAAGTAACAAGAGCAAAAGTGACATTCCTTATCTGGATCAGCCTTGCAGTGCTTACATTCAGGGCCACTCTTTCCTATCAAAAAAGATAAAAAGCCACAGGTCAGAAAAGCAATTTCAGATTCATAAATATAACATAATGGCAGAAGAAAATATACATGTGTGCTCCTGAATATGCCATGGATGTAGTAGCTTTGCTATTACAATGAAGTCTGCATTTGAAAAGATCAAGCCAACATGGACAGTTTAGACCTAGATAACACTTATGTATCACTACATGATTAAGCAACTACTGTCAATATCAACTTGTGTTTTTCATCCTAATATTTATGAGAGACATTGCCGTTTTCCAGGTTAGGTGGTAACCTAGCCTGTTGCTCTGCTACCCTGATCATCAGGGGATGGGGGCATGTGGAATGTAAAAAAGTAACCAGCTCTGCATACTCAGTGGCAACATAATTAACTGGCAAATTGACTGTACTGAGTGTATTATAATAACTGATTAATTTTATGAAGACTTAGCACTTATTAATGTGAATGGACTCATTTTGATGGACTAGATCATGAGAAGATATTGTTCTGCAAGTTGCCTTGGCAAGACTGTCTGGAGGACTTGAACAGAACTGTGAAATTACACTCCTTTATACTGTTGCAATTTTAAAAAATGCACAGGATTGACAAATAAAGAATAATACTGTTTCATTCTAATTTCATCAATTCACAATAATTTTATTTAAATCTGAAAAAATAGACAAGTTTAATCTTTATTCTTGGAAATAAACTTTTTTTTTTTTTTTTTTTAATCCAAGCAGCCAAATGAAAGAATATGTTTAATTATGTAGGTTTACTTAAACTTAAGCACTTGGAACAGTCTACATTAGTGTTGTAAAATGACCAGTTATTGTCTTTATGCATTACTACATCAGTAGGACTCAATTCTTTACACATATGAGCACTGTCCCTATTTGTAAATGGAGCTTTTATAATGAGGCATTTGACTCCCTGGACTAATGGAATTTCTTCTGCCACATGTACAAGCAACACTGAGTAACCAATCAGCAGTTTCTCTGATTCCTCACCACCACTGCTCTACCTGTACACTCTTCCTACAGATCAGATCTGGGCACCTTAAATGTAGATATCAAAAAATGCTAAATGGATAGCTTAAGACTTATGAAGAGAAAATTATAACTCAGAAAAACTCCATCCCTCTAAAAATTAATATACAGATGAATATATGAATTATTAAGTAAGGATGACAGATGATCCCAGATCACAAATTTTCACACAGTTTCTTTTTCTAAAAATTGAATTAATGCCTGTTTCTGTTGATTTGGGAATTTGGACCAATGTATCCTTTATACAGTAACAGCATGGATACTGGTTTCTCAGCTAAGGTAAGAAATGCCTTTATAGAAAAAGGATACATTTAATAATCTTAGATGCAAAGGAGACAGTAGGTAAATCGACTACATGTAGCAGAACTGACTATTACAGAAAGTGTCTGAAATAAGTTTAGAAGGAAGAAAAAACTTAAGAGCACTTGGCCACACCTCAAAGAGCTATAGCATTACAGGAAAACAATTTTGGGGTATTTCTGCATGGAAACCATCAAGAAAGACTATGGAAATGAATCTAACTAAAACTATGAGGATGTGATACAGAATATAATAATAACAATGACTAAGTACTGTAGTGATCAGAGCACTTCCAGACAGCTGAAGGAACATTTTTCTTACTTCAATAAGTAAATGGGCCTTTAATCAGAGGACAAGGGAGAACTGAAATAATTGTTTCAGAGTTTGGGTTGGAAGTAGAAAGTTAGTGTAGTGGTCTCCAAATGTTTTTGTTTGCACACTTCATCAGTAAAAATCTTTTGAGTATGCACCTTCAATATATTTATGCTTATTTATAAATTATATACATGTACTTCTCTACTAATATATTATGTACATTATAAAACATACACAAAAATGGAAATTAAAAAGGAATCATATAAGGATGAAATAAACACTGTTTAAAGTTTAATTTAAATTTATTTTATTTTTAACAGGACAAAAATTATTTCCTTCCTATTCCCCAATGGATTATCTTGCACACCCCTTGGGGTGCATGTATCCCACTTTGGTGTCCACTGAGCTAGAGAACCAAGACACCTTTGATAATAATGGATAAATGAGTAGTATGAGTCAAAGAATAAATTAGCTTCTCTTTTTCCCATATCGCATTTTCTTCAACCATTTTATGAAGTTTACAATTTGATCCTCTGGTTCTTTGAAAGTATTGCAATATTTAAGTCTGTTATTCACTTAAACAGAACTCTTTTCTCATGCTCCCAAGTAACTCTAGGCTGTCAGAAATGCTATAAATTAAGATTAGCTTTTTCTTACTTTTAAAAGAAGTGATATATCTGGAGGCCTACCAGATAACATTTGAGTCCTCTTACTACTATTACTTTAGGTCAAAGTGTGGTGATGTATATAATTAAAGCATGACAAATTTACATACCCTCCAAAATCCATTTTGTAAACTAGAAATATTCTAATATACATATAAGAATTAGATACATAAATGCAAAGCAGCTGTAACTTGGGTTTACACTATCTCTAAATTTAGACATTTCTGAAACTGTCAGTTTATTACAAAAATATTATTTTAAAATGAAATGAGAACAAAAATGGAATGAACAGGGTTTCCATTGATTAAGCTGAGAAAAGAAACAATGAAAAAAATAAATTGCTTAAAATACCTTCATTTATTGAAAATTACATTTCTACTTTTATGAAATATTTGCAAATGTTTGCAAATGGAATTTATTTAAAAAAAAAACTTTAATATATCATTGCTTTAACAGAACACTGCAAATAGTATAGATTATAAATGAATACTAAACTGCAATAAATTTTCTTCTTTTAAAATTCAGTAATATCTATCAATAATGCTATAGATCAACCTCTCAGGGTTCCCATTATGAACTGTCTTATAACTCCTGTTCTTTAATTTTCGTATATTTTTAAACTTGGGATAAAATGTTAAACTGTTTTTTATTTTTTTCATAGTTCTAGCAAGCTTGATGCTTTCTTGGCCTACACAGCTAATGATTTTTCATTCTTAGATAATGCCATGGTTAAAGATAACTGTCTTTTGCATCTGTCAAGAACTCAAATGAGATGTCCATTATGATAGTAAGTTTTGTGTTTTGGATGCCTGCCTAGGAACTTAGAATATGAATTCAACCCATACAGATAATATAAAATATCAATGATTTACCTGCTATATTCACAGCACTAATGTATTGATATATTATATCAAGAATTTATTCTCAATATGCCATGTAATAAAGTTACATTCTTGTAAAAACTTTTCAACCCAAAATCCGTGTAATAACAATTCTTTTATTACACACAAAAGAAACCTTAATCAAATTGATTCTCTGGTCTGATCCCTTATTTTTTAAATGTCATTCAGATATTTAACTAACAGTCTCAATCACAAAAAAAAGCTCATACTTTTGAAATCTCCATCTGAAAATGTCAGTGGATAAGCTCCTGGCTTTTCAATCTTGTACATTTCCTCTATAAAAATGATTCTGCAGTCATTTATTGCATCTTCTGGGCCTCTGAAAAATAAAAATATGATAAAGTACATTGAACTGTTTCTTGGTCTTACCCTCTATAATTGGCAAACTCTAAGCAAAGTAGTATAGTTAATTGGCATCTGTTTTATCAATAAGAAAATAGCCCTTATTGACTTTGCAAACAAAATTCAATGGAGTGCTCTAACATAGGAAAATCAAAATACAGTGTACAGTCTACTTAGTGGCACTGATGAAGAACATCCCAACATATTTCATTGTCTAGCTTGATTCTTCTATGAATGTTTCTAGTGTAATACACACCACAAAAGTTATTTTTATCTTAAACCAATACACAGTTATGCCTCATTTTCCTTCTAAATAAGAGGAAACTTTGAATTGAAAGAATATATATATATACATGCATATTTGTGTGCATGTGCTTTTGTGTGTGTATATAATGCAAAATGTAGAAATATAAATATATCTTAAACTTGAGGCAGATCTATCTGGGAAAGCCAAAGCAAACACGTATTGTGCATCACCTGTTTGGTTTTTTCCTTTTCCTTTTTATAATTATTATTATTATTATTATTTACTGTTATTTTTGTATTTTACTTTATTTTCAATTACTAACCTGTTCTTATCTCAACCTACAAGTTTTATTTTTGATCCTCCTCCCCATTCCACTGGGGTGGAAGGGAGAGAGGCCATTTGAGTGAGTAGCTGCATGGTGCTTAGTTTATAGGTGGGCTTAAACCCCAAGGCCCCAGAGCTGAATGCAGTACTCCAAGTGGGGTCTCACAGGAGCAGGGTAAAGGGGCAGAATAACATCCCTTGACCTGCTGGTCATGCTTCTTTTGATGCAGCCCAGGGTACAGTTGGCTTTCTGGGCTGCAAGTGTGTATTGTTGGGTCATATTGATCTTCTCATCCACCAGCACCTCCAAGTCCTCCTCAGGACTGGTCTCAATCCATTCTCCACCAAACCTGTATTTTTGCTTGGGATTGTCCCACTCCAGGTGCAGGACTTTGTATTTGGCCTTCTTGAACCTCATGAGGTTCCTACGGACCACCTTTCAAGCTTGTCAATGTCCCCCTGGATGCCATCCTGCCCTACAGATTTGTCGACCACACCATTCATCTTGGTGTAATCTGCAAACTTGTTGAGGGTGCACTTGATCCCACTATGTCATGATGAAGATATTAAACAGTGCTGGTGCCAATATGGACCCCTGAGGGACACCACTTGTCACCAGTGTCCATTGGGACATAGAGTTGTTGATCATGACCCTCTGGATGTGATTATCCAACCAATTCCTTATCCACCAAATAGTCCACCCATTAAATCCATCTCTCTCCAATTCAGAGAGAAGGATGTTGTGGGGGACTGTGTCAAAGGCCTTACAGAAGTCCCAAGAGATGATGTATAGCTCTTCCCTTGTCCACTGATGGAGTTACTCCATCATAGAAGGCCTCTAGGTTGGTCAGGTAGGAGTTGCCCTTGATGAAGCTGTGCTGGCTGTACCAAATCACATCTGTCCTCCATGTGCCTTAGCATAGCTTCTAGGAGGATCTGTTCCAGAATCTTCCCAGGCACAAAGATGAGGCTGACAGGTTGGTAGTTCCCAGGGTCCTCCTTTCTACAGTTTTTAAAGATGGTGCAGTGGTTTGGGAATGGTATTCTCCAATTTAGTAGTCCCACTAAAGCCACTTGGTCTTGCTCCCCCTCCAAGTGAAAGCACAAAAGGCAAAGATCAGGGGTTGAGATAAGAATAATTTACTGGAAACAGCAATGAGATAAGAAAATGAACAATAACAACAACAATATTTAGAACAAAAGGTATAAGACAAAGAAACTGCACATAAAATAAAACAATACTGGACAGTTTCACCCTCCACGCTTTCTCCTACCAGTAGGCCTGTCCTTCTTTTTGGAAGCAAGAGACAGTCCCTTTCTCCCACCCCGGCAATGACATAAAGTGGTATCAAATAACCTCCTAGACACACCCACAGCCATGCCCTCACAGTTACCAAAAAAAAAAAAAAAAAAAAATTAACTCCTTCCTGGCCAGAACCAGGACATTATCCACCCTTTATTCTATACCGTCTGTGTCATGCCTAGATCCTACACCTTCCAACAGCCACTGAGACTAGCTTGGTTAGAGAATGGTGCTAGTTATGCCAAGGTTGTAGGTTCAATCTCCACATGGGTCATTCACTTAAGAGCTGGATTCAATGATCCTTGTGGGTCCCTTCCAATTCAGAATATTCTGTGATTCTGTGAAATAGACATATATATGTAAATATACATAGGCACAGGTATCATTTCCATAGTTACTAATTATCTCTCCAAGATGTCTGTTGAGTTCAATTAGTCCATGACTGTGGGTTCTATCCATCCTAGATGTCTTCCAAGGCAAGATGGCTGGTGTACTGTCGGCTGGTTGTTGCATCAGGGGATCACAACTGGTGTATCTGGAGCACTCCATCCTCATTGGCCATGGTAGTTATGACATACAGTGGCAGTGTCATGCAGCAACCAATATTATACAATTCAACATTACAGACTGTTCTTACCCAAAAATCAAATCCCCTTGAGGTACACATCATGTTTCCATGTCCCTCTGTATCACCCACCAAGTGCACCCAGTTCCTTGAGCAAAAACAATCCCACGGATAGGTTTGCCTTTGTTTCAGGCAGGACTAATCCAAACTGTCTTCCCTAACACACTTCTCATATGCACCAGGAAGCTTTATCCCCTTCTACAGTATGTGAAGGTTTTGATTGGGCAGGGCCAGCTCAATTGGTAGAGCTTCTAGTGTTAACTAAACAGGTGGCCTTGGCTAAATGTAGATCCCAATATTTGAAGGTCCTACCACCCATTGCTTTCAATGTGGTTTTTAACAGTCCATTGTACTGTTCAAATTCCCCAGCAGCTGGTGAATGATAGGGAATATGATACACCCACTCAATACTGTCATCTCTGGCCCAGGTGTCTATGAGGCTATTTTTGAAATTAATCCTGTTGTCCAACTCAGTTCTTTCTGGGGTGCCATGTCACCACAGGACTTGCTTTTCAAGGCCCAAGATAGTGTTCCGGGCAGTGGCATGAGGCATGGGGAGGGTAAGCACATAGCACTTTCCTTGGCGGGTTTGCGGGAGTGTGATGCAATCTATCAACCAAGCCTCCCCATATTTATATTTCAAACATCATACCCCGGAGGCTTTACCTCTTTGTCCAGCTTGATCGCAGCACATATTTCACAGTTATGGATAACCTGGGAGATTGTGCCATGGTTAAGTCCACCCCTTGATCATGAGCCCATTTTTATGTTGCATCTTTTCCCTGATGACCTGAGGTGTTAATGGCCCACTGATGAGAAGCAATTCACCCTTGTGTTGCCAGCCCAGATCTACCTAAGACACATTAATCTTGGCAGCTCAATCTACCTGTCCGTTGTTGCAATGCTCTTCAGTAGCCCGACTCTTGAGTAAGTGTGCATCTACATAATGTATTTTTACTGTCAACTTCTCCCCAGTTGCAGTGTAGAGTACATTTTTCAAATCTTGTCCTGTCCTGACTGGCCCAAGTGCTACTGCACGAACAATCTCCTGTTTAATTTGTTCAAAAGCTTGTTGTTGTTCAGGATTGCACTTGAAATCATTCTTCTTCTGGGTCACAAGATAGAAAGGGTTTACAATCTGACTGCAATCTGGAATATGCATCCTCCAAGAACCCACAGCACCTAGGAAAGCCTGTGTTTTCTTCTTGCAGGTCGGTAGGGACATAGCTGCTGTTTTGTTGACCACATCCTTTGGAATCTGGTAATGTCCATTTTGGCATTTTACTCCTAAAAACTGAACTTTCCAGGCAGGTCGCTTGACCTTACTTTGTTTTATGGCAAAATTAACCTTCAGGAGGGTCTGGATTATCTTCTCTCCTTTCTGAAAAACTTCCTCTGCTTTGTTGCTCCATACAATGATGTCATCAATGTATTTCAAGTGTTCTGGAGCTTCATCCTTTTTGCGTGCAGTCTGGATCAGTCCATGGCAAATAGTGGGGCAGTTGGTTCCAGGTGTGCAGCAAGCCCCTCCACATGAAAGCAAACTGTGACCTGCACTCTGCTGCTAAAGGAATGGAGAAAAAAGCATTATCAGTTTTGAGGATGGTATGACTGCTGCCTTGGACTCCAGTTCATACTGAAGTTCCAGCATGTCCAGCACAGCAGCATTCAGCGATAGTGAGACTTGGTTCAGGTCGTGATAGTCCATTGTCAGTCTCCACTCTCCATTGGATTTACATACTGGCCATATAGGGCTATTAAAGGGGGAGTGAGTCTTGCCACTCCCTTTGTCTCTAATCCATGAACCATCTAATGGATGGGGGTCACAGCTTCACGGTTGGTGCAGTGTTGTCAACCATGAACTGTTGTAGCAATCAGTACTTGTTGTTCTTTGACTCTCGGGAATCACACAACAGAATAGTCCTCTGAGAGACCGGACAAGGTATTCAGCTGTCTAATTCCCTCTGTCTCCACAGAAGCTAACCCAAAAGCCCAACAATGCCTTGAGTCCTTGAAATACCCTCTCCTGAGGTAATCTATGCCAAGGATGCATGGGGCCTCTGGGCCCGTGACAATGGGGTATTTTTGCGTTTCTTTCCTGGACAGGCTCACTTCAGCTCCCAGTACAGTCAGATGTTTGTGATACCAAAAGGGTTAATTCAATTTTTACTGTGCCTGAGAAACTTTTAGCAGAGAAACCAGGCATGCAAACACTGCTCCTCCAGCAAGGACAGTGGGAAGATAAGAAGGCGTGGCTCAAGAATGCAGTGACAGACAAAACAAAGGACTGAATCTCTGGGAACTCGGGGTGGGATTTATGGTAATGGGTAAATTGCAATATATATATATATATAGCAATTGTATATAAGCAACACACTTTTAGAATCACATGTCCACGTAAGAATAGGAGTATCACCTGAATAAATTATGCCCTCGTTAACACAACCTTAGTGTTGGACAGTCTTATTCCAATATTTTGGACATTTGATAACAGTAATTGGCACCCCGGATGGGACCTCAGCCTTGAGCCTCGGCTAATCTGAGGCCAATAGATCTCTAGCCAGCTCCAAGGGATTCTTGGGAAGAGCTTTGATTTCTGATCATCGCCTGGGGCTCAGGCAGGATCCCTGGATGAGTAAAGGCATCATTCAAATAAATTATTTTGGGGTTATTGGCAAGGGATATGATCAGAGTTACTGGAAAGGGGGTTTGAGTACCTTAGAACAGGGTTCAAGTAAGGGGTTCACAGGTTCATTGGATTTGAGTCCCTGGGTAAGTCTACCAAAAAGGAGGGGAGGGAAATTGAGTTTTCCCCCTTGGGAGTTTCTCCCCCTTCCAGGTTTGATTCCTTGAAGTATTAGGGGTTCAAGTCCCCTGGTGAAGGAAAAAGGGAAGAGAAAGAGCAATATAGGTTAGAGGTAGTCCCTGGGAGGTATCATCAGATCGAGCTCTTGATTTTGTCATCTCATAGTGCACCATCACCATCTTGACTCGAACGGAGAAAGAAAAAAAACAAACCCAGTCTCAGTTTACAACTGGAGCCTGGCCTTGGCTTTAGCTGGATTGTGGTGGTTTGTTCAATTGCTTTGCATTCTTTGCATTTTTCTTGAACTCTGGGAGTGTGTTTGCGTGAGTGGTATGTGAATTTGAGTTTGCTGGCATATGAACCCAGGGACACCTGTGATATAAAAAAATCTGTTTGCTGAGAGTGTTGCAGTGTGATTGCTAGATTTATGGAGTTTTATCGAAGGTCACTGTGTTTCTGTAGGTGACTGAGATTCCATTTGTGGACTTGGAGCGCTCTCTTGGGTCGGTTTTAGTGATTGCTGGCTTGGCCGTTCTCCTTCCC